>JBBPJU010000044.1:0-58541 GCA_038088875.1 Austroboletus festivus | reverse complement strand
TGCCTAGCAAGTCGCGCCGACGAACTTGCGCCACTCAGGCCCTTCCTCTCTCCCTTGCCCCTCTTCCTCCGAGCCTCGATCCAAACGGCATGCCCAAAATCGACAGCCACAAGTGGCCGTGGCCGGTCACTCGTCTCTTCGTCATCGTCATTCACGACAGATGGGTCCGACACACAGACAACGTCAAATGGCGTCGAGACGTACCACAGATGTAGCATCTCGTCGTCCTCTCCGTCTTCGTTAGTGTAGTCGTCCGAAGTGGGCATGCCCGGCGCGGAGGGTACTGGTTCACAGACGATAGGGACGCGAAAGTAGTGCTGTGCCAGCACGAATCGCGTTTCGTGCGTATCGGGGTCGTGAGCAGCCAAGAGAACGACCGTACAGCTCAGTCGAGGGACACCCAGTAGCGTAGGCCACCATTGTCGAACAAAGTGCGCCGATTCTGGATACCAAGGCGGGAAAGGGTACGGGTTCGGGGCTGGCGATAGCGTGGAAGGGATCGACGGGGGAACGAGGGACTGCACTGCCGTGGATGTGCTCGAAGATGAGTGGGTGGGGGACCTCTGTTGAGACGCCGACGGAGATCGCCCTTGGCTCGTCTCTCCATTTGGCTCTGGCTCGGCGTCTTCTTCCCGCATCTTCCCCTTGTTCATTGCTCGCCTCGACGATGAACCTGGTTCATCCTCGTCCACGACATTTTCGTCATCGGCTCTTCCCTTGCCCTTTGATTGCGAGTTTTCTGCCACAGCCTCCCGTGACCAACAGTCGTCGTCGTCGTCGTCATCTTCCGTTCCATACTCCGAGCCGCCATACAGGGATGTGTCACTCTCGTAGTCTCCAGGCAGTTCTGCCAGAATAACAGCAGTTGAAGGTCCAGCTTCGGGCTGTTCCTCGACATCGACGTCACCGGATGTTTCATCATCATCCTCTACGTCTCGGTCGGTGAACGAACCAGAATTCACAGATGTAGGCTCAACACTTGGAAAGACAAACTTTTTTGATATCGATCTCATGGGTGATAGTCGACTTGAAATTATGGGTAGACCTTCACGGCAAAACTTTCGTGGTGGGTCGTAATTTGCCGGTCCGTGATCGTAATTTTGAACGCGGATCGCGAGAAGACTGGGCTTGCGGGGTTTGACAAATTTGCGGAGAATGCTGAGAGGATAAAAGTGTTGGTAGGCCGCCTCTGCCTCTTCCGAATGGATAACAATTTGGTCTTCGTGCAAAATGCAAGACCAATTCGAAGATATGAGCTAAAAAGCCGGTTTGCTCGTCAGACACACCTCTATAAGTACAGTTCATGGCGAACCGCCTACAAGCGAATTGTAAAACACTTACACAGCCGACACCAGTATCCACGAAAACGTATTCGTCTTTGGCCCAATCCAACAAAACGTACAGCCCTAGAGCAGGGTTAGCACCTTCTATCTATCATGTCTTATCGAATGCTTACCGATAGTATTGCTACTCGCTACCCATACAAAGGCGCTCAAGAGCCGACGCGGCGGATCTAGTAGGAAAACGTTCATAACCACTCCGGTCGTATGGAATGACGTTAGTGGAAAAAATATAGGTTTGTGATCGAGTGTAGGTTGTGGCTGACTTTCAAAGAGAATCCCTGCGCGTGAACCTCCTCGAGGGCCCATAAGCGGGCCTCGGGCAGTTGCGCAATGACATAAACCGTCTGTCGGCACGTCACGGTAACATTCTATGTGGTCGGGAAGAGGTGATAGGGTCCGCGTGGACAAGGGAGAACGTGTGGGATAAGCCGACTCTGCAGCCGTGCCTGGTATGTGGAGAATCGAGTCTTGTGGGGATGATTCTTGGGACGAGGGAGGGGGAGAGGTTGCTGGACTTTTAGATGGAGAGTGACAGTGAGATTCAGGAGTGAATGACAATGCCTGAGACAAAGGCGAAGAATAGTCCCGCACTTCCTGTGGAAATGCAAGTTTCATGAGCACAAATTCCATGACTCGATTGTCATCATAGCTGTCGATCTGAATGAGCTCGCCGCACGAACGGTTGGCCAACACGCTTACGATCCATCGAGAACCCTCGCCATCGTAAAGTAGACTGCACGTTCGTCGAATTCGACGCGGCATTTCCACAATTCCCACTTTTTCTCGGCATCCGTTTCTTCCGAGTCGCCGTCGATATCGTCGCCGCCCCCATTTGAATTGGGTCTATCTGACCTACCAATGCTGCTGCTACGCGCAGAGAGCGTCCGCGGGTCCCACTCCGCAAGACAGACATCGCGCGCGACATCCCAGCAAATGACACGACCGCTCTTGGTGGCACAGAGCGTATACGAAGATGTTATCGGGGATAACCAATCAATCTCTTCGTTTGGCGGCGCGGATATCTTCGTGTACCATTGGCTAGGATCGTCGGATGAGGCGGATGAGGATCCGGATAATGCGGATGGGGATCTTGCCGGACGAGGGGCCCGGACTCGCCATGCCATTTCAAAATTGTGTGCCCTATCGACTGCCTGGATGAGATTTCGAGTGGAGAGGTCCGAGAGGCGCTGGAAGGCCGGAAGAGGCAAGGGTCGAGAACGGGCGAGCAAGCCATGTGCGAGCGCGCGGTAGACGGGTCGAGTGAGCGTAAACGCTCGAAGCGATTTGCATGTCTGACATCGAGAAACGATCCGAATGAGTTATTCTAGCCAAAAGAGACGACATGAACTACCCACCGCTTGGAGATTGTGGATGTCGCCGATGGCAAGATATTGGGCGATGTTGAAGAGAAGATCGTATGGAAGCGTGCAAAGGGACATGAGAGAGTGATAGGAAGGGAGAGATGGAATGGAGAGGGTCGATCGGGAAGAGCAAGTGTTGAGGAAAGGAGGGAGACGCGGATCCAGTGAAGATGGTAAAAAGGTAAAAAGGTCGAGTTTGAACCCGCCTAGGACCTCGCACCGCACTTCACTCTGACTAATTAGGATACTTCCACGTGGGCTTTCCCGCTGATCTCAGGGTCGCTCGATCCTACTCTGAATCGTTCAAGAACTTCAAAGGACACAAGAAGTGTCTAGAGTAACAACGACACTCCCTCGTTTCAATATGATTTGACATGGCTAGGTAAGTAGATTGTTTTTTACATATCGTGGCCACTGCTAGGACAGTCGGTGATGTCAAATTTCAATACTCTTTTTCAACAAACGTTCGCCAACGCCCGAATACTTTTAGACTTGGGGAACAACTCTATTTAAAGCCTAATACTCGAAGGGGGTTGTACCACGAAGGAAGAAGCAGAACCAACTCCTGCATTTTATATACTTGGTATATGTCCCCAAGCCCTTCAGTAACATCCGGCCCCCAGATCCGGGGCCCATCGCCAGCGACAAGTAAGAGTATATATCATCATGATTGCTTTCACACTTTTCCTTTTCCGTCTCAGAGGGACGTATTGCTATTTTCCTTCATGGGATCGAGCTCCCGACAACAGGTAAGGGCTCATACCATCATGGATCATGACGTACTTTCGCAAACTCACATTACATTCCAACTACATCGTTTGAGTTGCCATCATGTCATCGCGCATAATGTGAAAGCAAGCTTGAAGGTAACACCATATGATAAGAAGTCACCTGAGCTTGGCAAATCCATTGGTGTACAAACAGACTTCAAGGCAAAATGGGTAGCTGGTGTGTATGGAAACGCACCACGAGCGAGAAAGGTACGCATAGATTCCACTGCGTCTATTGGCAAGGGAGCACACATTTCTCGTCGAGAGATGTACGGATACAGGCCAACCTATTCAAGCTTCAATATACGTTGCAGACCTTTTCGCTGCACCTGCTACTAAGTAGCTCGAATGGTTCGTGACGTGCTACGACCGGGTGTTTTTTTTTTTACACATCCCTGGTGTTTGTCTTCGTCGCACACTCTAGTTGTCGACCAACCCCGCAAGATGTAAATTTTCTTCTATTCATGAAAGTAGCTTCCATACATACAAAAGCAACAGAATCATGAACCCTTACATGAGATGTCCGAAAATCCCATTTTTACTACTACTACGCATGATTTATACAGTTACATCACCTCACCCGAACAGGATCTTGTTGGCTTCTTCATGGAGCGCTGCATTATTAGCGCTCGTGGAAACAAAAGGCTCAAAACCTGTTGCCTGGCGACCTTGTTGTGTGGTTATATCCCGCGGCGTTCCACGGCCAATGAACGTAGATTCCCCTTTGCCTCCAGGAAAGTCGCTACGGTAATCTCTTGCGTAAACAAAACACATTGCCAACACGCATCCAGACTTACGGTGCAGGTAGGCCGTGGACAAAGTTGGTTCGTTGATTGCGAAGATACGAAGCGCTAGTGGATGGCAGTCAACACTACGTGAATGACGCGAAAAATCGGACCCCACTTTTTGATGCACAGTGGTGCAGCTGGAATATACAACACCGATGAGTCCTCTTTGCCCTTGTGTTCATTTTCCACTGCATGCACCGTATCACAATGCCCTACACAGCCATCAATGAGTAATTCAACTTGTTAAGAATCCCGGAGTCACGAATACCTACAATACACCTGGTCCCCAGGCTCAATTCGAGGAATAGATACCATAGTTTCTGCAAGCCTCAGGTGGGGATGGGTCGTCTCATCTAGCTCCTGTGCCTTTCCAGGCACGCTTCCGGGGAACTCGCTGCCTTCCAGGTTCAATTCCCAATCTTCCACAGCCAAGCTTGCGCCGCGTGGTTTGAAGAATGGGCGCAGGACGATATAAGCAGTTGCGAGTGAAAGCATAGGTAGGACGCGCAGGGTGCCTTCATTAGGCCCTGCGGATGACATGGAAGTCCAACCTTGCCAACAACGAAAGACCGTGCATTGATTCCTGAAAAATACATCAGGATTCGAGCTTTCTATCATCACCCAAATTGGAAAGAGAAGAGAAGACCAAATACGGATTTTAAAAAAGATTCCAAGACGCACGGTGTATTGTATAAATCTTGTTTCGCATTCACCCTCCAAGTCGCGTCGAACGGATCGAACGTCTCCCAGCCACCACGGAAAATGTCAGCCCACACCCTCCTAAACCCCTTATCTTCCCACCGTTCAACACTTCCGCCGTCGATATGTGGGCCAAGTGTGAATGAGCGATCCCCTGGAGTACGTATGCGTAACCGATCAAAATAACTGATGGGCGTCGTAAAATCAATGGAATCCGGGAAAGAGCTAGAGGAATGCCAGAGGGATAAAAGAGCCTTTTGGGTATTTAGGAGAGAAGGATGTGTGCGTGCATATATCTGTGATTTTGTATTGTACAGTTCGTATGCCTGTATATTGTCCGCGGGAAAACCTAGACACGAATATGTTGGCACTGCGTATGGAAGGAACTGATTAAGACGACACCTTTTACTGGGTTAGCTGCAATGTAGTCTTTTATTTGAAGCTTCCATCTCAAGGCTTCCTTAACAGTATGCATTTTAGTACGCCTCAAGTCATGTCGTAGCATGATCTGCACTCGCCTCTTTCGGGACACCCCCTTCAATAATAGCAATACCCCTCTTTCGAATTGCGTCTCTTTTGCTTTCAGACAGGCCGACTTCTACATCCTTGTAAGAAAAGCGCGGAACGATCTCCACAAATACATGAGAATGCCAACGCATGTCATCACAGCAAGGAATAAACTTACATCTCCGCCCTTGGAAATGATCTCCTGCACACGAGGTTCGAGAGCTTTCAATACCCCCCTCCAGCTCTGTTTGAGCAGATCGGGCGTCACGCCCATGTCACGTAGCACGTCCTTCTTCACGTCTGAGAAGCGGGCGGGGAGGGGTGCAACCTCGGCAGTTGGACCGAGAGTAGTGAACACGTCTGCGATAGTACCCGGTTTCTTTGCAGCTCGGGTAGCTTCGGTCGCCATCGTCGCAATAGCATGGCCTCCCGCTAAAGGAGAACGTAACGTTAGGAGGCGTTGTGCACAACGTCGCGAAGGAAGAATGAAAAATGGCTTGAACAACATGCTCGAGGTTGGGAGAAAAGGAAACAGAGACCTCTTATACAGTGAAAGCTTGATAATAAAATGCGGAGATTGGGATCTGCAAAGGGTCAGCTGGTCGTGGATCCGGCCATCGCGGGTTCACGTCGGCGCGGAGGTACCTTTTCTCCCACAATCCAAACCCGAGGTTTCTCCGAACCAATTGTCTGCCACCCAGTCTCCCCACGCAACTTTCATCATGGTACAGGACTAACTGCAAGAGAACCCATGAATTTATTTAACCTTTCGATGCGTCTAGGTTGCTATGCCAGGAGAAGGATCCCTCATAAATGTTTTTGGATGGTTTGTCCTCTGCGACTCAGCTTCCTGGTATGCGCCCAACTTTTCAACGCTCCAGCATCGTTTCTGCGGATGCCAGGATATTCGTGTCACCTTCCAAATAGCTTCCTTCAAGAGACTCGTCCCCGAGTCATTTTCTTCAACAGAGACTATGAACGCACACTTTGATCATGCCTTCAAACACCGGATCCAGAAATGCCAGCCGCTGAGGCCAGTATACCCGCCCTGAATCCGCTCAAAGTTACTGCTCGAGTAGAACCTGCCTAGATTCATCAGGTATGATTACCAGCTGTTTGATGAAATCACTCATATCTCCTTTGATGGCTTATATTTGATAAGATGAGCATACAGGCTCTTCACTGGATTTAAGGTGATATCCGCCTTTTGCAATTCTGCATCGAGGGCTAGAAATGATGACTGCACAAGCGTCGAAAGGCGGGTATGGCTCTAGTTGGAGGGCTGATGAGAGAGAGAGAAGTCATATAGAAGGTGAGATCATTGAGAGCCAAGGTTAAACGATGATATCAGAGTTCCAAAGTACGTATCTATATCTTGCTAAAAAGTAGATCCCGAACTGTGGCTGATAATTTCGTGCAAATGATTCGTGTCCAGAAACGGAATAATCGAACCGAAGCACAGAATTTTGCGTTCATGCTGTCAATAACTTCTGGTGGTCGGGATACAAGAAAGTAACCGATCCAGTGAGTGACATGGCGACGGCAAGTGATGTTCGTCACTACTTGTTGTTTAATGAAGAGAAAAGCTAGGATTCATGGCTCTATAGCACGCGACTGCTGCAATCCTAAGAACACACCCTATAATCTCCACAGCTCTATCTGTTGGTCGGTGCGGTCTAATTGCTCTGCACAGTACTTTTCTCAGCTCCCTCAACCTCTCTCCTATGTGCGTAGTCCTACTTCGGACAAGTATTAACGCCCATTACAATAGCATGTTTTCTGATGTTCTTGCTCTGAGGGCTCAGCTCTAAGGCTTGGACTTGCCACTGCCAGGTGGCCGGCGACTTTCTCGAGTAAGATGATTGGCTCACGGGTGCAGCCGAACGTCTCGCTGCTCGCAAATGAGCTACGTAATTGAATGGGATCGTTGGCGAGGACATGACATTGGATAGTTCCTGGCAGTTCCGCAAAGGATGGCATTCTATCTGAAGATGGAGGATTCAGGGAATATAACCAAGGAAGGTGCTATGCGTGACGGAGCTTGGTTTAAGGAAGAAGACGCGGGTTTCAAGGATGATAAAGAAGCGACGGCTGAGGGATCTCTGCGCGCTGAGCTAAAGGCCGTGCTTATCGCTCAAGTCAGACTCACCAGTGTTTCTTGCATGTGTGGCATGTACTACGTAGGCTCTTGAAGCTATTCACGCTGTATTTAAATTTTATAGACATGGCCTTCCCGCCAACGTTTCAGCGAACACCACTTGCGTTCTAACATCTTTCAAGTTCCGAGTCAATCCAGTATGCTTAGTCAGCAAAAGTGATCTTCGCGTTGTTGTATGTACTTGCCTATTTTGCAAAATCGTGAGTGTGTTAATTTTACCACGAAGCACGCGATAAAATCGAGGCGCAGCTGTATAAAGTCTCTATCGATGCCCTCACTTTCTCTCGTCCCACCTACGGAAGTCCTACTCCTATAGTCCTATTAGTGCCATGGGGCTTTTTCTGTCGACCATACTTACCATTTACCATATTTACCAGTGGGCCACTTCCACTACACCACACAACAAAAGTGATCCAGACATGGACACAAGCCAGAGCAGAGATTCGGATGATGAAAAATCCGGCCGTGGTAAACTGTTCCCCTTGTCATTATATGAATACTCAATGATTCAATTTTCCTCTTTTCTTCATAGATACAGTCAGACCAGAGTTGCCAGAATCACCGCTGGCTCGTGAAGTGGCGCCTGAGCCACCAAATATCAAGGTCGGAGGACCTGCTAATTCTCAGGTTCCAAGATCTACAACCCCATCTAACATCGTAGATAGGATTCAAAGTAGGCCTCTCTGGAGTACTACCACCATGCCTTTCTAATCTCCATCAGTAGGTGTATATCTCCCAACGGCTCTTCAGGTAACGAGCACCGTCCAAGCTATAGTACCAAGGCCATCACCACCCAACTTCTGGGAAATGGCAAAAAAATATGAAAACATTTTGCAGGACTATGTGCCCCGCCTACTTAGGGACGCAGCTTCTTACTGTGGATCCACAAGATTCATGGACATCTCATCTTCTATGAACCATATTGTCAGTGCCACCGCCACTTTCCGTGTCCATATCCAAGGTGCTCTGGACGCTCACCATGTCACCTTGGGTGCATTCACGGAGGAGCTCGAGCGCATTTTCACAGGCATTGTTCACAAGCTAGAGAAGAATCCCCGGCCCGAGCAGGCACCAGGTCATGTGGCAAGGGCTGAGATGGTGGACATGATCTTGGGAGAGGCTGCACATGCACTGATGGATCTCGCGAGTCGCTATGGAGTCGACGAGCAGGCTGTCTCGAGTTATTTGGCCGCTTTAACACCACAAGTTCATGCGCTCATAGTTGCAGTTGGCATGTATCTTTTTCACCCGAAAGGAGTTCGAATTAGCTCACACCTGCGTGCATAGGCGATATCAACGAACGGCATCCCAAACTCGTCCCCACACTCACATTCAGCATCGCTGGCATGCTCCTGCCCGAGTTCTGGATGCTCAAACCATTCCTTAGCTTGTTCGGATTTGGAGCTTCTGGCCCTATCAAAGGTATGTCGAACACCTTTTTCTCTCAGCGCAATATCTTTGGGCTCAACCACGTAACTGTAGGTTCCGCTGCCGCTTGGATGCAAAGCTATTTTTGGGGTGGCGCAGTGAAGGCCGGTAGCTGGTTCTCTCTGCTCCAAGCAGCCGGCATGGGCAAGTTTCCTGCGTGGGCTGGGCTCGTCACCACTGCAGTCCAGAGCGCAGTGACATCGGCCTGGACTCGCTTCACACGTGGTGCTCGACGCACGAGTGACTCTTGTTGATAACGTCTGTCGCACTTCTGTAGTCTTTCTTTTGTGCCGTTGAGAACGTGGCAAGTATGTCTTCTGAAATGTAATCATGGGCTCCGGTGATTCGGTTATGCGGAAGGAGCTGGCACCTTTGATAAAAGGTGTTGTGCACGGAATGACTGACCAAGTAGCTTCAAAGTTACACGCTCACAAAAGCCACCGGAAAGTGTATAGCATCCACCGAATCCGCAATCAGCGTTTTCCTGTCAACTTCAACCTCCGAAGGAACTTGGTTGCACTTTGTATGTATTTATCACGCTTCGCCAACGATAAGCATGAACCCAACCATCCCCCCATCCTTTGTTTTCTCCTCCCACCATCATGTGGGTCTTTTCGTCCACCCTTCTTACCCTCGTTCACCTCCTATGTCTCACTTTACCTATCACTGCTGCCATGCTCGGCAGCCGCGAGGGTGACAATGGTGAAAACAACAATTTTCAAGTAGAGAACATCGGTGGTATGTCCTTGCCTTGTATTCTATTCCACAAAGTTTTTATTTCATTCTTTCCTTCACATGGAATAATCGATTCAGGCTCAGGAGTAGGTTAGTTTCAAGCTGTTCAAGAGCGAGGACTGTACTCATCATGATTCAGCGTTTCCGAGCTCATATAGCGCAACCGTTCTCTCAGATCTGATGGATGTAAACCTCCCGCCAGCGCTGCGCGTGACGAGTGCCATCCGGGCTTTTACTACATCTAAGCGCTCGTCGCCTGACTTTTGGGAGATGGCTAAGAAATACGAGAAGAATTTACAGGAGTACGTACCCCGCCTCCTGGAAGACGCAGCCACGTTCTTCAAGTCTAGCACGTTCACCGAGGTGTCATCTTGTATGCACAACATTGTCAACACCACCGCCACATTCCGTGACAGCATTCAAGGCGCTCTGGATGCTCACCATGTCACCTTGGATGCGCTCACGGAAGAGCTCGAGCATGTCTTTGTGGAGATAGGGTATGAGCTAGAAAGTATTCCTACCCCCGACAAGGCAGCTGGCCATGCCGAGAGGGCCAAAATGGTAGAAAAAGTTTTGGACGACGTTACGCTGGCGCTCTTCAATTTCGCCCATCGCAATGGGATTGATGACGAGATTATCACGAATTTTATAGATGCTTTGAAACCACAGGTGCTGGCGCTCATCGTCACGATCGGTGAGTCGACTAGTTTATTCCCGAGGATGATTGTATGCGCTATTTTGACATCCGATGCATTATAGGCGACATCAATGAGCAGTATCCCCAGCTCTTCCCTATCCTATCATTCAGCGTCGCCACTCTGCTTATTCCAGAGTTATGGTTCCTTCGAATCTTTTTAAGGATGTTCGGCTTTGGGCCTTTAGGTCCTATCAAAGGTGTGCTAAACCCATCTATGACATGTTCGACGAACTCAGCTTCAGCTGTGTGCGCTCTAGGTACCACTGCCGCTTGGATGCAACGTTACTTTTGGGGCGCTGCTGTAAAAGAAGGCAGCTTTTTTTCGATGTTGCAGGCGGCAGGTATGGGCAAATTCCCCAAGTGGGCTTGGCTCGTTACCAAACTCCCGCTATTGGTCGGAGGTTTGGCGGCGCTGCTCTCTCCTTGCTTTGGCAGACGCAGGGGGTAAAAATTTGCATTGTTTACCTTTGCCAGTGTTCAGTTTTGCCATTTGCGTCCGCTGTCCGGCGTTTCGTGCGCTTATTTTTTGGGGGGGCTTCGAAATAGTTGCAGGTTGTTCTCTCAGATTTTTGATAGTCTGAGACGTTGATGTAACCTTTTGTTCTCGAGTTGGTACTCACTTGCGATTGACGTCGATCGCAACTTGCAAAATACTACCGTATCAAGAAGTAGAGGTAAACCTGTCTATGCAAAGGACGAAATCTAGACGTTATGCAAAGTTACATGAGGGTACAAATAACTTGAGGCAGTATGAGATACACAATTTGGAGATGATACAAGGCTCGTCCAGCCATTTCTGTTAAAATATCGTCAAGTATGTATATTCCGCAGCCACTAAAAGAGTATCGTAAGTAAACGTTCTCAGACACGTTTCACTTCTCCCTGATACTAAGCTATTTGTGATTGCACGACCCTCTGGCAGTAACTCATCCCAAAATCGCGTGAGGACGGACCCGGGCCACTGGGATCGGCGTCGATGTGTTGCACAGCATGCTGAAGCAATGAAACCGAGCGAACGATATCATTCACACAGCGGTTTTTCTGTGCAAACTGGAAACGTGCGAGGAGCGCATCCCCAAGAGACGCGGACATCCGTAGCCTGTAGAAGTGGTCGTCTGGAGCAGATTCCAAAGCATTCTCGATAACAGAAATCGAGCTCTCGAGGTCAGTGACATCATGATGTTGTATAAAACGTAGCCGGAGTGCATCGCCAAGGGTAGAACACATCCAAATCTTTTCATTAAGATGGTTGTCGGGTGCAAGTTTCAGAGCGTCACTGACCATGGTAATCGAGTCGTCGAGGTCAATGACGTCGCCATGTTGTATAAAACGTAGCCGGAGTGCATCAGCAAGGATAGCAAACATCCGAATCTTATCAAAGTGGTTGTCCAGTGAAAGTCTCAGAGCGTCATTGACTAACGTAATCGAGTTGTTGAGGTCGATGACGTTGCCGCATTGTATAAAACGTATACGAAAAGCATCACCAAGAGAGGTGAATATCCAGGGCTTGTCAAAATGGTTGACCGGAGCGAGTTCCAGAGCTTTCTCGATCATCGAAATTGAGTCCTGAAGATCAGCGGCATCACCCAGTCGCATGAAACGTTCGCGGAGTGCGTCACCAAGGGTGGCAATCAGCCAGGGCTTATGAAAATGACCGTCTGAAACGAGCTGCACGGCTTCCTGCATCGCTGTAATTAATTTGTTATCTCGAATTGTTTCCGCAATGCAGTGCTGAGGTTGACCAATCGGAATGGCTTCTCAAAGTAATGATCTGCGGTTTTTCGTGCGGACCGATCCAACTCTGCGACCAGCTCGTCAAGTAGTGCTTCGGGCTTTCTAGATGTCTGTTTGGGCCAAGAGGTCTACGACTCGACCTTCAATGCTTGCTTCCGAGCAATTCTGCTTGATTTCTGTCACAAGGTTCTCGATTTCATCTGCGACGAATGCTTCACAGAGCCGTAATCCATGGCAGTATAGGAGGGCCTGGGCGAGATGCAACAATGTCCTCGATCGATCTGGGTGACGGCCCGAACGCAACGCAAGTGCTTTGCCATACGAAGTGATGACAACATCGAGTTCAGGTAGTGTACCATGAACTTGACACCGCGTAAACATAGCCGTCGCATGGTTGAACAATATAGCAGCGTAATATTCATGACTGGGAGGGCAGAGGTCCAGTGCGCACTTAAAGTATTCAAGACCTTCTTCCAGTTTTGCTATTCCTCCGCCTCTGTGATACTCGAGAAGTGCGCTGTGACCCTTATCTGTCATTTCCCCTTCGGCACATGAACGACGTTCAGACTAAGCGGATTTCGTTAACAGAGGCATCACAGAACCAAATTAGAACACTTACATCGTTGTCACTGCTATCCAACTCAGAGAACGCGTCGAACCGCTGATTTTCAAGAGTGATAAGAAGTGAAGTGCAAGAAGGGGCACTTTCCCCCACGTATTTTTACCCAACAATGTCAATATCAATATGCTTGCATGTTCACCTATATTCAAAGTTTCTACTGTCATGTTTTTATCCAGAAAAACTCAGCATTTCACCAGTACACAAATGTCAATCTAAATATCCAGTACAATATTCACATTTTGGATAACATTCGGGTCAAACTTAAATGATGTAATCCCACTTGTGTAGCCACGGCCTCAGGCTTGACAAATCTCGCTTTCGGGGTAGCTTCTCAAAATGGATTATGTTGGGCTCCAGGCTAAGGGAATGGGAATGAATCTGACACACCAGGGCCAGGTTTTCATGATATCTGTGTTTGTGATAGTGACCATTTCTTGTGAGCTTGACTGCTTCCTTATGGTACAAAATAGATTCATAGAGGTCACTTGATTCTTTGAACTGCTCGAAATGGGCTCTGAGAGAGAGGCCAAGACTGTTTAAACACTCAGGCTTGTCAGGGTGGCAGTCTGGAAGGAGTTTAAGGGCATCTTGATATAACTGGATAGCCTCTTTGAGGTCAGCTTGACCACGCAAGCACCAAAAACGAAGCAACACAGAGTTGCCAAGGATGGTCAAACAACCAGCTTTCCGAGGACTGCTATCCAGAAGCAGTGCTACTGCATCTCGGTGCAGTGAAATAGCTCGTTCAAGATCATTAATGGACAGGCTAGTGGGATAGTGTCGCTGACTGAGTTGGGCTGTCGGAGTAAAGTATATGGAACTTCCAGTGGTAGAAATTGACTTGCTGAAGTCAGTAAAACTGTTGCAGATGAATCGCACAAGGAGTGCAATGCTAGGTCTGGTAAGAATCCATGGTACAAATTTCACAGCAGTCTCAGGCTTGGAAATTGAGCTATCCAAGTCAGCCCTAGTGGCACTGTCACCGTGTTGTATGAAACGCAGGCAGAGTGCACCACCAAGAATGGTGAGTATCGAAGGCTTTTCAACATGGCTATCCGAGACGAGTTCCAAAGCAGCCTCGAGCATAGAAATGGACCTCTCCAGGTCAATGGTGCTACTGCATTGTACAGAGCGGACAAGAAGCACATCGCCAAGAAGGGAGACTATCCTGGGTTTGTCAATGTGACTGCCTGGTGTGAGCCTTATTGCATCCTCGAGCACGGAAACAGAGTTATCGAGGTCGGTGAGGTGACCTTGTTGTGCAAAACGTATGCGGAGCACATCACCAAGGGATGTAAATATTCGAGGCTTGTCATAGCAACCATCCAGCGTGAGTTTCAGCGCATCCTCGATCACTGTTATCGAGTTATCCAGATCAGCGACATTGCCATGCCACAAAAAACATCTATGGAGAAGATCGCCTAAAGCAGCAAGCATTTGGGGCTTGTCGGAGTGGTCACTTGGGATGTGCTCCAGAGCACCTTTGACCATGAAAAGCGATTGGTCGAGGTCAACGACATCACCGCACAAGGCCCACCGTGCATGTAGTATAGCACACAAAGAGACAAGTACGCGAGTCTTGTTGAAATGGCTGCTTGGGAGCTTTGCTGCTTCCCCAATCATGAACATGGAGTTATCGAGATCAAGGGTATCACCGTGAACTGTGAACCGTACATGGAGAGCGTTGCCAAGACAGGCAAGAATCCAGGGCCTGTCAATATGGCCTTTGGGAAGTATTTTCAAGGCGTTCTCGATCATACAAATGGAGTTATCAAGGGTGAGGACACCACCAATCTGTGCAAAATGCATACAGATCATGTCACCCAGAAAGGTAAGTATCCATGGCTTGTCACCATTTGAGACGAGTTGCATGGCATCCTCCGCTACTGAGATTGACCTTGTAAGATAATCAAGATCACCAGTCAATTCAAAACGTTTGCGCAATGCCGCGCTCAGGTTCATCAATCGGTATGGCCTATCAGAGTGCCCGTCGGGGGGCATGCGGATGGATTGATGCAACTCTAACAGCAGTTCATCGAGTTTCGCCAGATTTCCAGATGCAAGAACCTGGTATCGTTTGAGTGTTTGAGCAAGGAGATCCACAGCTCGACATTCATAACTGCCTTCCAAGCAAAGTTGCTTGATTTCCGTCGTCAGCTCCTCGATTTCATCTGCGACAGATGCTTCACAGTGTCGCCTACCCTGCCGATATAGAAGAGCCTGAGCGAGGTAGAGCAATGTCCTCGATCGATCTGGGTGACGACCCAGACGTGACGCAAGTGCCTTGCGATACCAAGCGATGACATCATCGAGCTCGGGTAATGTACCGTGGACCTGACACCGCGTGAACATAGCCGTCGCATGATTGAACAGAGCAGCAGCGTGGCATCCATGATTGGGAGAGCAAATGTCTAACGCATGCTTGAAGTATTCAAGACTTTCTCCCAGCTTTGCTATTCCTCCGCCTTTGTGGTACTCGAGAAGTGCACCGTGACCTTTATCAGTCACTTCTCCTTCCATGCACGAACTATCCCCATGTTCAGACTAAGCAAGTTTCGTCAGCAAGGGAAACACGGGATAAGGTTACTACACCCACATTGCTATTACTGCAACCAAATTTAGAGAGAGAGTCGAACTTCCGTTTTTCGAGTGTAATAAGAAGTGAAGAGCAAGATGGGATACCTTCCCCTCTCCACCGAGAGGCCAGGACTGCAGCACACTTTAAGTAAACTTAAATGTCGAAGATTAAGGGACATACCATGTGTACTTCCGCCCTCAGCTAATTTCCCGACTGTCACTTCTGACATATAGAGCTTCTCTCCTTTTCCAAGCATTGGCTCGAATTCAAAAGCGGCAAAAACCGAGAAGTGAATTTTTATCATCGGGTCCGCTGGCCTAATTAACGTGAGCAGAAATCAGTAGAGGCACAAAATTGACGTACAACATAATCTCGTCTTCCCACTCGACGAGGCTGTCATGAATATCATAGAGTAGTGCTTCCTTGCACTTGCATCTTCTCTTTGTACTATTGAACTCGATAACGACGTAAAACCCAACAGGCATGTGTCTCCGACAAGGGACGATGCTCTTCACTCGCATGCCTGTGGCGAGACTGTGATAACATTCCCATAAAGGCATAGATTATACTCACGAGTGATCACTAATTGTTGAGCACGAACAGAGACACGAGGAATGAAGAACTTCTTGGTGGAGAGTGCTGATTCGCGCAGGCCAGTGTCATTGTCATCCTCGAGTTCGTCGTTACTATTACCATATGATTAGAACCCTTCACACTGGGCGGGCCCAGCGACTTACATCCTGCGGAGATAAACGACATCTGACCAACGTTAGAAATAAGTGAGTAATTGTTTCGATAAATTGCTTACTGTCGGAACTGAGATCATCCGTGTAATTTTCTTCCAAGAATGATCGAAAATGTTCTTCTTTCGTCATTTCATCGAGGGTAAGCTCGTTCTGATGGGACGGTTAAGCTGCTTGATGAGCGTAGCACAGGATGCGAACCTCTTTGATCATGTTTAGCCATTCGTTGTCATGAGTTATGGCTATCTGCACATTGGGGTTCTTGCAAGAGGTCAGCGTAGGATGGTATACAGCCGCCCACAACCCAAACCTTGTCCAATAAGTAACGGTTTATACTATCGGATGGGTGAAAAGGCTATGGGATTGCGCATGGATTGCTTGCCGAAGCATTGTTGTGGAAGTACTTACGTGGGATAATGCCGGGACATGGTTGACATGTACGCCTCCATTCATACCTCCATCCATTCTGTCATTCCACAGCTTGGACGCCTTCGAGGCTATGTCCAACCAGAGTGAGACCAAGAGTCCAAGCAAGGCACTCGTCTGAAAGATCAATTCAGACCAGATGCTTGGCGAGCGCGTCGATATCTTCTCCACTCGAACGTGGGTATGCCTAACTTCCATCTTGAAACCCGATATGAACACTGTTTGATTCTCCCTATAGTTTTCTCTGGGACTCCGGCGGTGATCACAATTGAGGATCCACTTGTCCGTTCTAGCGTCGTGGTACTCCAGAATGACTTGTCCTGCAGACCTGACACCACTAAACGAGGCAAGATACCAAAAGTTCGTTTTATAGAACCCAGTAATGAGGTAGAGCGATGTGCGATCGGCAAGTCGACACCAATTAGGCGCCTGTCCTTCCGCTAGTTTTCTAAATCTCTTCTCCTCGCTGCTATTAAGATATTTGCATGCAGCGCCTGACGGTAGGATAAGGATGGCACCTGATGTAGAGGATGATATCAATTTACAACTCGCACTGGGGATGTTAAGTCAATATTTTTACATATCGACAACTATTGGGATAAGGCTACCTTGAGTTGTCACCATATGTTGCCCGAATGCCATGGGATATAATATGGTGGGGAGTGAACACCTCGGGAATATAATTGATTTGACTGTGTTGGAACCCAGTGATTCCAACAAAGCCAGCAAGAGGTTTTCCTTGATGGAGGTCGTGATCTGGAGGGAAGCATATATTAAACAGAACGTTGAACATGCCATTGGAGTCCACATAGCCAACATCTCCGATTTGGAGTCCATTTTCCGCATAGGATGGTGGGAGGCTAGTATTGGGCTCTGGAATCCGCAAAGGGTATCCGAAAGGCTGCTGTAAATTTTTTGCATATGCGTTCTGCGGGGACGTCTGTTCATCCATTGCAGGAGCGCAAGCCGAGTGTCGGCAACAATGTGGAGGAATGAGTGACTAAGTTTGGTTCCACAACTTGCAAGCCTCATGGCCGACATGCGGTTCATAGACGCCCACTGTGTGAAGGCGTCAAGTTAATGCAAGGAGTCGTTCACCAACACCATCATCATTCTCTTCTGAAACTTCAAGTCCAAAACACATCATAAAGTACTAAGTAGAGATTTTCAGACATAGTTTCCAAAACAAATGTCAACAGAGGCGCGGGCCGAAGTCAATCAACGTGCCTTGGTTGACAAGGTATTGTCGCGCTACTCTGGAGAGTTCACCAGTAAGTATTTTTGTGCAATTTATTCTACCTACTTACGATTCCATTCCTCAGTATTCCGAGAACTTCTTCAAAATGCCGATGATGCTGGACCCTCAAATCCTGGATCATCTGTGAAGGCTGAAATTCACTTCACGACTGCTGCGTATTACCAGCAACACGAGTCGAAACTGGGAAGCCACAGCGAAGTTCCGCTGGAAATTTCTGTTGAAAACCCGGGTTATGTGAGCCCAATGCTTTATACTCATTCCCTATCTTCGGCACTGATGTTTCTCCCGAAAGATCGTAGAGTGGATGTTCAGAAACGACGGGAAAAAGTTCGACGAGGGAGACTGGAAGCGATTGCCCAGCATCGGTATGTTTTTCCCCTTCTCTGTCCAAACTCAGCGCTTTATTATCGTTTAGCCGAGGGTAACCCAGACCCGGAGAAAATCGGTGCATTTGGTGTTGGTCAGTCAACTCCTTTTTCAAGTTTTGAATACTAGAAAGATTTTTGTATAGGCTTCTACAGCGTATTTTCTGTTACGGATGGCCCCCGTGTTTTATCTGGTGGTACGAATTTTGTCCTTGGCTATTGTGTCGATGTAACGGAGTTGCAGGACGCGAATTATGCTTTTACTGGAAGAAGGATGATAACCAGGTACGATATTCATTGGAGGTTTCCAGTTGGGTCCTTATTCATACTACAGTTATACACGTGCCATGGGACGCCCCCCCAGCAAGACAGCTGGACAACATTCAAAATGCCCCTACGAGAGCCCCGTCCGATGCTCTCCATACCGGACCTCGTGCGATTTCTTGCATCATCAATTACCTTTATGGCGAATTTGACAACTGTCAGTATATTCCTTGACAATGATCCTGTAGGACACGTTAAAAAATCTCTCGAGCCTTCTCGACTCATTGACGTACTCCACGAGTTGAATCAATTCAGTCCCAAGAGGATCATGGAAGTGAAAGAAGTTCGATCTCATAGTCAGTGGACACAGGTAATAGTATGCTCGTTCTAACTGGTAAAGTCAACTAGGTATTACCATTGATGCAGAAATCAAGAATACTGTGTGTACTTCTGCATCCAAGGGCCCCTGGGCAACAGATCCTTCAAAATTTCGAGTCAATCTTTCAATCTTCACTGCAGAGGTGGATGTTATGGCCGACGAGAAAATCTCGGGAGAATTATGCCGGTGTATGAAGAAGAAGCCGCCATCTCGGCTGGAATACAACCTGATTTATGTATGTTTTTATGCTAGTGGCACTTGCCAATTCCCATTCAATATCCACACCAAGACCGGAAAAGACGATCATGACCGTAACAGTATGGAACAGCAGAGCTGGGATCGCGAAGGGGCAGCCATTTTTCAGGGGCTGTATGCAGATCTGGATGGGTGCGCGACAACCCACACAGGTTTGTATATTAGGTCTAACTTTGTAGCAGCGCAAAGCATACGCGCATCTTCATCGTGCGTTTCCGGTCGCGAATTTAGATTATGTAGCTGATGATTTAGTCCAGGGACATGCAACTCGGCAAACAACGAGTATCGGGGGCCATATGGCATCCCGTTTCATCCCTACGGTTGAGCGTGAATCAATCGATTTTGTGTAAGCCAGTACAGCTTTGGTCCATACGACGGTTACTTATGCTATATCCTAGTGATAAATATGTTTCTCGTGAGTATCTTCAAAAAATTCATTTTACGACACTGACTCGCTTGGTATGCGACGTAGTCTGGAATACTGAACTATTATACGTCGGAGGCCTCCTATGTCGTGTTGTGTATGAGCTAGAACTCTCCAAAATACAACACATATGGGAGGCTACCAAGGCTGGCACCCCAGATCCAGACCAGCGCAGTGATTTGGAGCGGCGCTTCCTTCATCTTCTCAAGTTCTTTGCCTTTTACGACTCCTCACCCTCGTCAATGGTTTCTCAGGTTCTGCATGAATCATTCTACAAAAGCTCCAACTCGCCCTTACGGCTTCTTTCTTCTGTCGGAGTCCACGAGGCTCCACAGATCAGAGCATTCGATCCACGTGTTGCCAAATTCCTTGACTCCATTCCAATGCTCTCGGAACATATCAGTCAGGAAGCTGTGCGTATCATTGACGGTCTACCAGCCCCATGCAAAATATTGCCTATCTCTGTCGAAGATGTGATCGAAGCATTGCGTGGATATCCACTTAGCGAAGAAAGGTTGATTTTCTGTCTCAGATGGTGGATGGACTTGAAGCAAAGCGATTCGAGCCTGTGTGCAGCCAACTTGCTGAACGCAACTACCCTTAATGGGGCACATGGAACTCGCCATTTGCTATCTGAGATGGAATATTTCCTTTATTCCACTGGTCCTGGAGCACATATCCCACGTGAAGGCCCCCTTCCCGGTTCTCTGATCTCGTTCAACATTAGTTCCAAGTTTACTCGCACGGACCTCACGAGCCTCGGCTGGAGGGAGTTCACCGTTTTTGATTGGTTCCAACACATCTCGGGGCTCGAAAATCATGAGTTCACCAAAGCGCCTAACTGGCCCAAACGTGTTTTGTACATTCTTTCACGTGCATGGACCTCATTCTCGGACGAGGAACGCCAAACAGTCAAGGCAAAATTTGAAGACACTCGTTGTATTCCCACCGGTACATCCAATTGTCTATGCCGCCCATGCGACTCATACTTTCCGGTTACAAATGACGTCTTGCTCCATAAGTTTGGTTTACCAGTAATCGCTTTTACTTCCGTTGAGCTGGACAAAGATATGAGAGCGTTATTCTTGTTTATTGGAGTTCAAGCGCGTATCCCACTCCAACTTCTTCGAGACCGGTTAGCTAACCCAGGCTGCCTCACTTCTTTCGCTAATATGGTACCTCTAGAATGTTGCATACGGGGGAATGGGGTATCGCGGACTTGGTTAACCATCTAGTCCGATTGTCTCCTCCATTGACTGAGGAGGAGATTTCCATCCTAAAGTCGTCGTCACCCAAACCTTTCTTCTATGACCATGAAAAGAGACCCTGTACTCCTCACGAACTCTACCCTCCAGTGGACATCTTTCATCGGCTTACGCTCCCTGTGATCTTCTGGGAAAAGTCGGAATGGTTGAACGAGTCAGATGAAGGTAGGGATGGAAAATTTATCAGGTTTGCGCCAATCACGAGCTCTATGTCTAGCTCGACTCTTGTATCGCTTGGGTATAAATTCATATCCGCCTCTCAAGAAAATCATTGAACTTTGCACGTCACCGAATAAGGCGATTGGGGAAACCGCATTCATGTATTTTTGCGATAACTTTCAGTCCAAATACTCCCAGTATAACCCCCAAGACTTCCACAATGTCGAATTTGTACCGGCAGAGAACAAAGAAGGCGTTTGCCTAAAAAGTCCCGATGATGTGCGCTAACTTATCTTTGCCAATGAAATCCACTGATTTTTTTTTAGGTATTCTTGGGCTTGCAATGGAAAGCACTCGGCTTTTCGATTGTACGGAATGCCTGCCGGAAAAACATTGGCGAACTAGGCATCCGGCAGGACCCACCAGCATCAAAACTTCTTCATCTGTTAGAGACAAGGCCTCCTTCCAGCGAACAAGCCCAAGAGTGGTACGAGTGTCTATCCGAGTGTACTTCAGGTTAGTGCCTGAACTTCGAACTTTTGCACATTATCTACCTTCCTGACATAACGCCAGCTTTCACGCAGCCTGAACTCGCGAAGCTCACGGATATGAAAATTGTCCCCACAAATTCCCCCAACTCATCAGCTTGGTTGACCCCTACTCAGTGCTACGTGGGTACACCCACGAACGAATTTTATCGCAAGTTGTTTGTATTCGTGGACTTCGGCACAAAGGCTAACTACTTTCTGAGCGTTTGTGGCTCAATGAAAGGGCCTTCCATAAAAGATGTTGCGGAGAGCTTGGTTGAAGATCCTGTTAGGTTCTATAAGCTTGCTGGATCAGACGATAGGTGTGTAGAGAAAACCAATACCAAACCCTTACTCATGTGGCAGGGCACAGTTTCCTGGACAAGCTGCGCGATCTTGCAACTCGGAGGGATTATATTCCAAACGACACCCTATACAAGATGAGCCACAGGCGCACCCTGCTCGGAAAACGCAGAGAGAGAGCTAACGCCCAAGAAGAATGGAAATATTTCTATGAATTGCGGACAGCCGAGGAAATCGTCATTGTCGATGACACCAGGGACTATGATCTATTTGGTGAGGTGGTTCATGTGGCGCCTCGAGATGATTTACTTGAACGTGCGCACTCGTTCAATCATTCATTGGATTTCGCTTATGAGATGTGATAGGATTCTATGCTTCCATCGGGTGTAGACGGTTGAGCACCGTCGTTCATGAACAATACGAAAAATCTCCCGCCGTCACAGATACAAAGATATGTTCGGAAGTCCGGGCTCTGATTCTCGAACGGCTCGACTCGTTTCTGCAAAAGTGCTCCCATTATCAGTACAATCAAGTCCGTGATCCGCGAGCCAAAAAGTTTAGTGTCGTCATTTGCGAGAGGATACTCGTCCACAAAACTCTCATTGTTGGTGAGAATCAGCCATCGCGTAAGCAAGACATGTGGGCGGTCACGAAACGCAAGGAGGATGGCAGTATTGAGCTATGGCTGTCACGGTATGCAAAGCAAGACATGTATGAGTGCGTGGGCATGTTTTATTCGTGCTCTCCGTTGCTTATATTATGCGAAGTTTGGCCGCATCTCTTTGCCGGCTTTTGTTTTCAACATTCAAGGACACAGACACCTTTCTTCTTGCGGCCATGCTTTCCTCTGACGTGGAACTTTTGAAACGAGCCGGCTTCAATGGTTGGTCCCTTGTTTTTGTCTACAGCAACCCGCTAACTCTCGTCCATAACCTATAGTCGACCAGTTCTCGAAGCAGAAGCCAGCCGAGTCACCTGGGGGTATGTTGACCGAGGATGGTTCAATCATAACAGATGATTCTCGTTCTTCTGAGAATCTCGCCCTCAACCAAGGTTCCTCTCCTCGGTCAACGCTTGGCTACATTCGTTGCTCCATCGCTGACACCGTAGATAACGCCCGCGGTGTATATCAGATTGCCAAGGATAAACTTATCTCGAACGCAACCGTGCCCAAATATGCAAAGTAGGCCTAAATCGTTTAGAGATTGTCACTACTTATATCTTTCCAGAGTTCCCCATCAGCTTATCCGTCAGAATCTAGTTCGTGAGTCGATCTGGTATTTCCGATTACACAATCGTGACCCTGACGTTCCGGCAGGGGACATCGTGAATGGGGCGGTTAGCTCACGGAGCGGGCAATTGCTCAATGACAAACGCGACATGGTTCAGTTCCTTAGGGAACACTCGTGCAGCGACTTCGCGCAAGTCGGCAACCTTTGGCCTCTAGGTAAGTCGAGCGCGCTCTACCAACGTTTATCCCGTTTACGAGGCGACCAGGTATTACGCCACAAGGCGTTCAAGTCCATGTAGCGGGAGGTAACCCTATTTCTCTATTGCTGCTGATGATCCGCGATAGGTAGTGAGACGCTGACTACTCGCTGTTCTAGGCGTGCCCGATGTCTGTGCTTTCATCGCAGGCAAGCAAGATCTGCTGTCACGGTTCATACAGATTATTACACCAGCCATCAATGCACACAAACTACCGATAGAATTGTTGCACATATTCTACACCATCGATCAAGGTCCAATCGCATTCAATTCAGAAGGGGATATTTACCTCAATCTGAAGTATTTCGAGGAATGGCGTGAGTACATATATTGTTATTGCTCCCGGACGGATCAGGCTGATAAGGCGCGTGTAGATGACGAGGATGTACAGAATGGAAACGTATGGCGAGCGCAATCCTCGTGGTATGGCCTGCTTCGTTCCGCCCCTGCTATTCGTGGCTAACCAGATGTTTGATTCGAGGTTTTTTGCGCTCGCCCACGAGATCGCGCACAATCTTATCCCTTTGCATGATGCCGCGCATGAGTTTTGGTTTTCGGCCATTTGTGAGGACCGCCTGGATAGTTTTTTCGCGGCTACGGGATCGGCTGCATAGCTTGAGTGTAAGTGTTGAGCGGTGTGGTGCTTGCGTGTTTTTGGTGTGTGGTTGACGTGCTACATGTGTACCCACTTGCACCAATGCTGGGATTTCCATGATCGATGTATGTACTTGCAATACGCAATTCAATCGAGAAGTTTCGTTGAACACATTTAAAACGTCCTCCCTGGTGGGTATTGTTTGTTCAGCCTGACATCAGGCTGGAAGCAAACAGGATCAAATAGCTTGTTGGTTCATGTTGCGTCGTTCATCCAGCTCAACTCAAGCATTTCAAACTTGGGCAGCTCCACCGATATGCGGCATATATCGACTGGAGTTTGTTCAAGCAAGTTTCTGACGCATCGCGATTATCATCTTCAATTCATTGCTTCTGACAGCAATGTTGCCGTCAGCAAAATAATGAAGCCTTGCATCTGACGAATGGTAAAACTGTTTTGTGTCGGACTTCATTCAGCAATACAATCATTCGAGGCCTATAAGCACGTCTTACTCTCGGCCACCGCTGCCAACAACAACTTGACAAATACGGTCATTCTGGTTGTGTAATCACGATGAAGACGCCATGACGGATTACCCCCTTGATACGAGACCGTCTCAGGAGCCAACCCATACAAGAAGTTGTCACCCCCATCGTCTACGCAGCACCGTCCCAAGTAGCGTCTAATCCACTCCTGACCTATCTTATCCGTCAATATAGATAAATCCATCCTCATATTTCTCCGTGTCCATGGACTCTTCTACCCCACCAAATAAGTCCTGCACCCGTTCTTGTACTCATCGGTGACCTTGCCCTCATTACCGAGTCTCCCAGCCTCTTTTGCAGCTGGACCGACGCGTGCCTCAGCCATGGCCTCGACCCCTCTTCACTCCTACAAAAGTCCCGTATCGAGCACAACTTGGGAATTTATCGTATGGTGTTAAATCTGAGGCACGTGCTTTTGCTGTCGTTGCTGGTACATTTGGTTTGCTGTCAAAGGGTGCCATCTTGGAGATTTGGTGTGCATGTTTGGCAACGGTAAACTAGGTGTTGTTTCAGTCTATGGTGACGAACGAGGCCTCGATATGCGAGGTGGATGAGCAGGACGAGTCTAGCAGGTATATGGATCAGCCATTGGCAGGAGCGGATGTGAGTCTCTGGTCGTGTCAGCATCGAGCTCATCGCGCGGGGTAAGATGTTTCTTCACTCCGGTTATTGTGATTCTACACTGCTTTTCCAAATGCGTCTCAAGAGCACGCATCGCCTTGCGTATGTACCACGTGTCAGACTCGTTTTCTGTGGCTCTCGATACTGCATTTTCAAGGCAAAAGAACTGGAAGGCTTCTCAATATCGAGTATTGGGACAAGACTACTATGAACCTGAAGGATCATCGATCAGGTACTGGTTGACCCTGGCTTCTAAAATGACCTTGGGGTACGGTATATGCGCCCCAAGTCGCCACTTCATGTGTTTTCTTACATTTCTTCCCATCTCCGCAGTTCCATGATGGTGACTTGATGGCATAGCACCAATTCCCACTGCTCTAGGCTGTACGCTTGGTGAAGTATGAGTTTCGCATCGTCACCTGAGGTAATGAATACGGTAGTGTATACTTCCCTCAATGGTGTCGTCGTGTGTTAATTGAGTGAATACTAACTGGTGGATATGCGGGCTACAATAACGGAACCCTTTCAATTATACAAAAAGTAGTGGAAAGGTTTTCAAAAGGTCAGTCCAAGAACTGTCTAATAAAGCTAGTCTCGAAACCATCTGTTTTGGTCCATCTCACCATGCCTTAGGATCTTCCAATGATCCCGAGGCGCGGCGAGGGTCACCGGATGGTTTCGAGACTATAATAAAGCCACCATTGAATATCGAAGTTGTCGTTCATTTTGATCTTCATAAACATTGAACAAAGTGGAAGGTGCCGGTAGTATGTATAGATTGAGGTATCCTATGATGCAACATTGTAAAGACGTTCTAAGGTTATCAATTCGTATCCCACGAGCTCATCAATGAAATTCCTGAGAGCCTGAGCATCTTCTCGGTATTTTTCAGAAGACGCATCTCTGTACATCCGCACCCTCAAGCGAGGAATATCCGCAGCATTAAGCCCTTTTCCTAGTTTTAGCTCGGCCAGTTGGTTACTATACCTCTCCCCCCACCTTGTTTCCACTCCTGGAGGCATTCGAGTGAACACTATCGCAGATATGGTGTGCTTGTCGTAATAACGCACAAACGCCCTCCGAAACAGCTCATATTGTTCCCGGATTCCAACTGTAGCATCAATACACCATATAATAATTGGTTTAGCCAACCTGGTTCGGTCGCGGAGTACTTTTTGCAACTCGCGGTCTGGACGTATTTTTTGCAGTATTCGGCGAAACCACCCGCCCCTTTCCGATTCGTCAAGGCCCTGCGTATCCCAGAGCCGACATTTTTGGTCACCGAGCGACACTGGATAAGAAGTAGTGTGCATAGTACATGGACGCGCATCATTGGATACCTTGGCCGCCTCCTCTGTGTAATCCGAGACACCCCTGATCATATTGATGAGGGAGCTTTTGCCAATACCCGTCTGGCCAACGAAAAAGATATCGGATCCAAGATGTTGAAAGCGAATTCGAAGTGCTGATCTCAAGTTTTCCTGATATCTAGGCGTGTGGCAGTGTCCATCCTGGGTGAGCTTGATTACTTCCTTGGCGCACGAAATGGACTCGTCAATGTCTTTTAGTTCCTTCGAGTACTCGAAACGAGCTCCGAGGGAGACGGAAAGACCGCTCAGACACTCGGGTTTGTCGGAGTGGCAATCTGCAAGGAGCTGAATAGCTTTTTGGTACAGTTCAACAGTCTCTCCGAGATCGCTTGCCAGGTTTTGCAGGCACCGAAAGCGAACCAAGAGGGAGTTGGCGAGCATCATCAAACAACCAGCTTTCTGAGGGCTGCTATCCAGAAGCATCGTCACAGCGTCTCGATGCAACGAAATTACTTGTTCAAGGCTATCGAGGCCAGCACTAGAGAGGCCGATGGGATTATTATCTTGTTGGTTGAGTCGGGACGTTGGAGTGAGGTATATGGAACTTCCAGTGATAGAGATCGACTTGCTGAAGTCAGAAAAATTGTTACAGATAAATTGCACAAGGAGTGCAACGCCAAGCCTAGCAAGAATCCATGGCCTTCTGACGTGGTTATTCGGTACGAGTTTCGTGGCAGCCTCGATCACGCAAATTGAACTATCGAGGTCGGCCGTATTATTCCCGTCGCTACGTTGTACGAAACGCAGGCAGAGCGCGTCTCCAAGAATGGTAAGTGCCCAAGGCTTTTCAACGTGACTATCTGAGGTGAG
Organism: Austroboletus festivus; assembly: GCA_038088875.1. Taxonomy (NCBI): domain Eukaryota; kingdom Fungi; phylum Basidiomycota; class Agaricomycetes; order Boletales; family Boletaceae; genus Austroboletus; species Austroboletus festivus. The sequence goes on along the minus strand of JBBPJU010000044.1, from coordinate 31,324 downwards.
CTTCAAAGCAGCCTCAAGCATGGAAATGGACCTCTCCAGATCGACTATGTCACCACGTTGTACAAAACGTATAAGAAGCGCATCGCTAAGAAGCGCATCTATCCTGGGTTTGTCAAACTGGGTGCCTGGTGTGAGCTTCGTTGCATCCCCGAGCATGGAAACGGAGTTATCGAGGTCGTCGAGGCGACCTCGCTGTGCAAAACGTACACGGAGCGCATCGCCGAGGGACGCAAATATTCGGGACTTGTTATAACAACCATCTGGCGTGAGTTTCACCGCATCCTCAATCATGGAAATTGAGTTATCCAGATCGGTGACATTCCCATTCCGTAAAAAACATGTACGGAGTACATCACCCAAAGCAGCCAGCATCCGGGGCTTGTCGGAATGGCCGTTTGGGGTGTGCTCCAGAGCACCCTTGACCATGGAAAGCGATTGGTCGAGGTCAACAACATCACTGTACAAGTCCAGTCGTGCACGTAGTATGGTACACAGAGAGACAAGCACGCGAGTCTTGTTGAAATGGCTGCTCGGGAGCTTTGCCGCTTCCCCAATCATGGACATGGAGTTATCGAGATCCGAGGTATCACCGTGAGCCGTGAATCGTACAAAGAGTGCGTCACCAAAACAGGTAAGAATCCAGGGCTTGTTTATATGGTCTTTTGGAAGGATTTTCAAGGAATTCTCGATCATAGAAATGGAATTAACTAGATCAGAGGTATCACTGTGAACCGTGAATCGTACACGGAATGCATCACCAAGACAGGCAAGAATCCAGGGCCTGTCGATATGGTCTTCGGGAAGGAATTTCAAGGCGTTCTCGACCATAGAAATGGAGTTATCGAGGTCAGAGGTATCACCGTGAACCGTGAACCGTACGCAGAGTGTATTACCAAGACAAGCAAGGATCCAGAGTTTGTCGATATGATCTTTGGGAAGGATTTTCAAGGCGCTCTCGATCATGGAAACGGAATTATCGAGATCAGATGTATCGCTGTGGACTGTGAATCGTACACGGAATGAACCACCAAGACAGGCAAGAATCCAGGGCCTGTGGTTATGGTCTTTGGGTAGGATTTTCAAGGCGTTCTCGATCGTGGAAATGGAGTTATCGAGATCAGAGGTATCACCGTGAACTGTGAACCGTACGCGGAGTGCATCACAAAGACAGGCAAGAGTCCAGGGCCTGTCATTATGGTCTTTGGGTAGGATTTTCAAGGCGTTCTCGATCGTGGAAATGGAATTCTTGAGATCAGAGGTATCACCGTGAGCTGTGAACCGTACACGGAGTGCATCACCGATATAAGCAAGAATCCATGGCTTGTCGCCATCTGAGATGAGTCGCATGGCATCCTCCGCTACTGAAATTGACCTTGTAAAACAATCAAGATCACCAGTTAATTCAAAACGTTTGCACAATGCCGCGCTCAGATTCATCAATCGGTATGGCCTGTCAAAGTGCCCGTCGGGGGGCATGCGGATGGATTGATGCAGCTCTACCAACAGTTCATCGAGTTCTGCCAACTTTCCAGATGCAAGAACCCGGTATCGTTCAAGTGTTTGAGCAAGGAGATCCACAGCTCGACGTTCATAACTGCCTTCCGAGCAAAGTTGCTTGATTTCCGTCGTCAGCTCCTCGATTTCATCTGTGACAGATGCTTCACAATATCGCCTGCCCTGCCGATATAGAAGAACCTGAGCGAGGTAGAGCAATGTCCTCGATCGATCTGGGTGACGACCCGGACGTGACGCAAGTGCCTTGCGATACCAAGCGATGACATCATCGAGCTCGGGTAATGTACCGTGGACCTGACACCGCCTGAACGTAGCCGTCGCATGATTGAACAGAGCAGCAGCGCGGCATCCATGATTGAGAGAGCAAATGTCTAACGCATGCTTGAAGTATTCGAGACATTCTTCTAGCTTTGCTTTTCCTCCGCCTCTGTGGTACTCGAGAAGTGCCCCGTGACCTTTATCAGTCACTTCTCCTTCCATACACGAACTATCTCCATACTCAGACTAAACAAGCTTCGTCAACAAAGGAAACGCAAGATAAAGTTGGTACACCTACGTTGCTATTACTGCAACCCAATTCAGAGAAAGAATCGAACTTGCGTTTTTCGAGTGTAATAAGAAGTGAAGAGCAAGATGGGACACCTTCCCCTCTCCACCGAGAAGCCAGAACTACAGTATAATTTTAGGTAGTACTAAATTGACAATGACTTGGGGACATACCCTGTGTACTCCCACCCTCAGCTAATCTTGCGACTGTTGCTTCTAACATGTAAACCATCTCTCCTTTTCCAAGCATTGGCTCGAATTCGAAAGCAGCAAAGACTGAGAAGTGAATTTTTACCGTCGGGTCCGCTGGCCTAATTAACGTGAGCAGAAAAGAGTAGAGGCATAAAGATGACGCACAACATAATCTCGTCTTCCCACTCGACGAGGCTGTCGTGAATATCGTGGAGTAGTGCTTTCTTACACTTACACCTTCTCTTCGTGCCATTGTACTCGATAACAACATAAAAGCCGACAGGCATGTACGTCCGACAAGGGACGATGCTCTCCACTCGCATGCCTGTGGTGAGACTGTGATGACATTCCCATAAAAGCATAGATTATACTTACGAGTGATCACTAATTGTTGAGCGCGAACAGAAGCACGAGGAATGGAGAACCTCTTGGTAGAGAGTACTGATTCGCGCAGACCAATGTCACTATCGTCCTCAGGCTCATCATTACTATTCCCATATGATTAGAACCTTTCACATTGAGCGGGCCCCGGCGACTTACATCCTGCGAAGATAAACGACATCTGACCAACGTTAGATATGAGTGAATAACCGTTACGATAAAATACTCACTATCGGAACTGAGGTGATCCGTATAATTTTCTCTTAAGAATTCCTGGAATTGTCCTTCCTCCATCATTTCATTGAGAGTAAACTCGTTCTAATACAAAGGTTAAAGTCTGACGAATGGTAGCACAGGAAGAAAACATTTTTGATCATGTTTAGCCATTCATTGTCATGAGTTATGGCTATCTCCGCATTGGGGTTCTTGCAGGCAGTTAGTATACTATGGTATACAACAATCCACAGCGCAAACCTTTTCCAATAAGTACCGGTTTATGCTATCAGATGGGTGGAAAGGCTACGGAATTGTGCGTCAATTGTTTGTCGAATGATCGCAGTGGAAGTACTTGCGTGGGATAATGCCGGAACACGATTGACATGCACCCCTGCATCCATATTGTCATTCATTGCATGACCCCACAGCTTGGTTACTATCGAAGCTATCTGCGACCAGAATGTGGCCAAGAGTCCGAGCAAGACCCTTGCCTGAATGGTCATTTCAGACAGGATGCTTCGCGAGCATGTCGATATCTTCTCCACCTGGACGTGGGTGTGCCTGACTTCGATCTTGAAACCAGATATGAACACGGTCTGGTTCTCTCTGCGGTTTCCCTGGGGGTATTGCCGGTGATCACAATTGGTCATCCAATTGTATGCTCTGGCGTCCCGATACTTCAGAACAACTTCTCCCACGGAACTGACGTCACTATTCCCAGCAACTGGAAATGAGGCGAGATACCAAAAGTTCGTCTTATAGAATCCGGTAATGAGATAAAGGGAGTTGCGATCAGCGAATCGACACCAACGCAGAGCCTGTTCCTCCGCCACTTTCTTAAACTTCTTCTCCTCGTTGTCCGGGAGATAATGACGGGTAGCACCGGATGCCAGGATAAGGATTGCGCCCGACGTAGAGCAGGATATGTAACTACAGGTTGCGCTGATGGCGAATGCGAGGAGTCAGTATTGCTACCCATCCACGATTGTTGGTAAAAAGCTACCTCCGACCGTCCTTCAAGCTTTCATCTTCATATAATGCCCTTATACCTTTAGAGATGACATGATGGGAAGCGAATGCCTCGGGAATAGATCTGACTTGGCTGTGTCCAGCGAGTCCAACCAGACCGACAAGATCGGGGTTTCCTTGGTGGAGCTCGTGCTCTTGAGGGAAGCATATGTTCAATAGGACGTTGAACACGCCATTGGAGTCAACATAACCAACATCTCCAATCTGAAGCCCATTTTCCTCGTAGGATGATGGGAGGCCAGTGTGGGGCTCTGGAGTCCGCAACGGGTACCCGAACGGTTGCTGCATATACTTCACATAGAGGCTTTGCAGTGGCGTCTGTTCGTCCATTGCGGGTTTGTGGTTTGAACGTTGGCGAACGTGCGTACAAGTTACAAGTGGGAAGTGAGTTCGGCTGAGAGAGTGGGCAGCGCTGCGAAAGTACGACGGTCGCTATATACTCGGAACCGTATGGTAGACATGAGGCGCACGCAAGGCAAGTGGTCACAGTGCATGGACTCAGGTGCGTCACCTGTGCAGTATCATTAGAACCCGCAGGATTCGGAAAGGTTACTGGCAACTTCAATACTTTACTGATGATCGCGTTTTAGGCGTTGGGACCAAGTTGAATATCTCCACGACGGGGCCAGTGCGACTTTGTGCAAAACTCCATGGTTGGAGTCGTTGTGTAAGTCCGCCCTCATATTCCCAATCGATGCAATTTCATGTTTGGCGCTCAGCTATCTAGCGTAGCATTGACCACCACCGAAGTAAAGAACGGCAAGTTTATCAAAATGCTACAAAGAACGGTTTGGGAAGCCTCGAAACGTCTGACTTGGTGAGTTTCAGAGTGACACTTCCAGCCTGCTCGATCGCCCTTCAACTTCACCCGTCTTTGGTCTTTGCTAGCCCAGGAAAATACACGATACTGGACTACGAAATGGTTAGCGCTGGTATCGAGGGCAGCGAGTCCTCCCTAGCGCGTGTCGGCATTATCAACACCAGCATTGTACTCCCTTGCAGCCCTTATCCTGAAATCAGCATGGGTCGGACGGCGCCAATGAACACGCTCCTTAGTTGGAGACCGTCGAGGTAAACAGCAACGAGTCTATCGCAATACTATGGAGAACCGTACCTGGAAAAGCGTAGATGTCTCACACTGTGTGAGTTCCATAAAAGTGTCTCTAGCCTGTTCGCCTGGTTCATTCTATTTCTAATAGTCTTTTGTCCCAGGGATTTCGAATACCATGCACCCGACTGCGAAATGGCTGGCATTGGTATCTAATGCAGCGGGTGAATCCCCAGCACACATCAGTATCGTCAAGTATTTGTGTGTCGTCGATCACCGAATCCATTGGAATAGCAAGAAGCGCTGGTCCGATCAGCTCAGGTACGTGCATTGTAATGTTAGAATAATGCTCGAAGTGGAATTCACACTACCTTCCCTAGCCAAGTCGAGCCGTTCATAGATCCAACTGGCCTCGTCCACAACTGAATATTGGCCATGCCATCTACGACCTCACGGCACGTGCGTCACGCATACAAGATACCGCTTTTACAACTGCTGGCGCATACCGGCGCTTTCGCTCTCTCGTTCGTCCATCGTGATGCCTAGTCTCTGGCATATAGACACTATGCTATCAAATTCTGTTGCCCTGCGCTGCATTTGTTTTAGAGCAGGAGCTCGGCATGTGTTTACCACAATTGATAAGTCATTCAAACGAAACTGACCACCTCGTTACAGCCTGGGTATTCAATGGACGCCAGAAATCGAGTGCAAATTGGAAGCTTTGTGAAGGAGGGAATGGTTGCTATGTGCACCAGACGATCTCAGGGTAGGTACACAATGTGGGCAACCCAAGCGGTAAAGTCAATCCTAACTATTCCCTCTGTGCCCAGGGGAAATGTGAATGTGTCGAGTTTGTCATCGAGATTACCAAGTCAGTGAACAGCGGGCAGAAAAGTGGCGCTGTAGGAGACCTGGGACGTACTATATGGGCGTCTGGTGTCAAATTTTACGAGCTATTCTCACCCGTTCTTGTACTCCATCCGTGACCTCGTTCTCACCACTGAGTCCCCTAGCCTCTTTTGCAGCTGCACCGACGCGTGTCATAGCTATGGCTTCGACCTCTCCCCGCTCCTACAAGAGCACTGTATCGAGCACAACCTGACAGCTTATTATATGGTGTTGAATCGGAGGGACGCGCTCTTGTTGTTGTTGCTTGCACATGTGGGATGATCCACGCCTGGCAATGGCGAATCAGATTATGTTTCGGTCGTTGCGGTGTCAATGGAACCTATTTACAAAGGAGATGGCGCCGGTGAGTATAGGATGGTCTTTTTGAAGCGACGTAGGTGCTGATATGTTTCTGCTTTGATCTATGCGGGAAGACGAGGTGTCGATGCGTGAGATGGATAGGCAGGACAAGTTTGTAGCGGCAGAAGCGGATGTAAGCTCTGGTCACGTTACCGTCGGGCTCAGGCAATTGAAGAAGAGTGGAAGTGCTCAAGGGAGAGCACCAATGGCAATGTTACTTTACATGCTGCATCCAACACGAGAAGTTCCGGTGGGCAAGTTGTTTAAGTGAAACGCAGAGAGTCGGTGGTGCTCGTACATAGTAAACACCAGCCGGAGTTTCAAGCTAGTGTTCAATCTGAGATATAAAGCAGTGCGACGAGGCACTGTGGGCTGGTAACTGCTTGCCTTGTTGACACCATACTGCCCATGATACTTTACTTATTACTTGCATTGGCGTCCATAATGCATCTCTCGTACAGGAGTATCGTCAGATGGTGGAGAATACGGGGTAACTTAATTCCAAAATGGTCGTCACCGTTACCCTAGCACCAGATTAATGCCATGGTTGCATTAGAACGACATCGGAATGCTATCAGCGGAGCGAGTGGGCAAGGTCGTGACGATGAGTTGCCCGAGGGTGAGTACTGAGGTTAAACCATGCGGTGTGTCATCTTGGTAGTTGACTGTTTGATGAAGGTGTCGATGTTATGTCCCACATAAATGACGGTGGACAAATATCATCTCTCGTGTTTCTTCCTGATGGGAAGGGGCTGGTAAGTGCTTCGAAGGATGATAACGTCATTCGACTATTTCCATGGCCTGGCGTGGAACGCAATGGCCCGCAACCTCAAGTTGAGTCACAAGTTATCGACGTTGGTGTTGGAGTCAATGCCATAGCTGCATCCAAGGATGGAAATTGGGTCGCTACTGGCGTCGACAGAAACGTCCAAATTTGGAACATGATCACTCACAAAATGAAGAGCGAATCGTCGGACAAAGAGCGACATGAACTGAGGGTCAATGTGCTAGATGTATCGCCAGATTCACTGCGCATTGCGAGCGGTTCCGACGACGGCACAATTATCATTTGGAGTATTGACTTGGAGCAGGTCGCGTTCTGTCTTGAATTATCCCTGACGAGGAAACCTGACACATCGCCGGTCTCGTGTCTCAAGTTCTCTCCCGCCGGTGGACGCATTGCCTCCGGCTTCGGCCGATCTGGTTATTATACGATCCACGTTTGGAATAGCTGGACGATGGGGGATCCAGTATTATCCATACGAACAGATGGCCAGTTCACGCGCTCACTCGTTTGGTCCGCTGATGGGCGACGATTATTTGCGGGGGGCCCCCACGGTTCCGTCAGGTGTTATAGCGTTGTGGACGAACCTGGGAGACGTCTAGCAAGCCGAGAGGACTCCCAGTCCGATATCATCACTTCTCTTTATGTTTCTAGTACTGATCGGTTTCTCATATCTGCCTCAACTTCCGCGCGAATCATCGACATATGGGACATAAGAGACATATCCAAATCGGGATTCCAGCACATTCACTCCTATCGGCGCTCCGAAGTAGTCAGCATGGCTATCTCGCCGAACGAGCTCTATCTTGTCTATGGAGGAAGGGACAAGAAGATCTATAAACGGTCTCTCAAAAAAGATGTTCAGGCAAAGTACTATTTTCATGCAAGTATACATTGCTCTGGCCAATTCATCACGTTGATTCGCCTCTAGCACGTTTCTTTCACCGAGCAGTCCGAGACTGTAAGTTCGGTCTTTATCGAATTAGGTCATTTTTATACTTCGATTTCAGCTTACACGCGTCAGTCATATGGTATATCAAACGTGGAAACGCGGGGAACTTGAAAAAACAGAGGAAATACTAACGCAAGAAATTACCGAAAAGGGTTTCCAGGAATACGTTCAGTATGCTCGCGCTAACCGTTCTCTAATTCGAGCGCGATTACGAAAATGGGACGAGTCATTGGAGGATGTCGAGGCCTCTAAGGTGATCTACATTTGTACTTCCTTCGCAGAATTCCCGCTCACCCCAGAGCATAATTAAGATGCATGGTGGTGAAAATCCACTAATAGCTCGTATCGCAGAGTGCGTTGCACGCTGTGGGCGGGGAGAGATTGTGGGGACAATGAACATAGTTGATGCCGTGCTCTGTGACAATGATGACGACGGTGATATCGAACGCTTTGTTAAATATGTTGAGGTGAATGCGAACATTACTTGAGCTCACCCTTTAATCAATGTAACTTTGTAGACAGAGCTGCATACTCGTGTAGCCGAACTCACGGTATTTCTTGACAGTGTTCGTGCATGCGCGTTGGTGGGTACCCTTTGTACCACATTGAAAATCCCTAATCACTTGTTCTCCTGTAGGTTCGGAAGCTTATCTTCCGCGCGGAGCTTCGCATAAAGGAAGGAGAATGTGAAAAAGTCTTGCAGTTACTGTCAAACACCCCTGACCTTGTCTCATTTCTTGATGGTACGAGAGCAAATACTGTGCTTCTGGTGAGGGATCGTTGATTTGACTACTACAAACACTGGTTCACCTGCATAATATTAAGTTATTCGGCTGGAACGTCTATGATTTGCATTTCGTAGTCAACCAACTAAAATTTCAAGTATTTGCTGCCTTCGGTCGCACAAAGGAAGCAAAGGATCTGCTTGTTTTTTATGGAAGTAATGTCAACGAAGAGGCGGAAGCAAGGAAGGGTGCCTTTGGCTTCATTTGTGGTGAGCGCTTGTTGTCTAGATTTGTACTTGCTGATACAAAGAACATTCCCGACTTAGAGAAGTTTGGTGATAGATCAATGCACTTTACGGAGTATGATGATGCCATTTTTTGGTACACTGAAGCGCTCAAACTTCGCCAGTTTATTACGATGAATAGTGAGACCAGTTTTGATTGACTGCTACGATGCACACTCAAGATTATACATTTTAGGCCTTTTGGAAAGTAGCCTTCAAACATGGGAAGCGATCACTAAGGTAGTTGACCAAAAGAAAGACGAAAAAATTGCTCCGTATATGGATCAGCTATTGAAATGCCACAGAAGAACTGCCCGTCTACTTCTCAAGCGCAGTCATGCAAAGAAGGAAAAGAAGTCATTGGAGGACGCACTTGATGATGCAAAGGAGGTCGGTATCACCATAAATTAGCCTAATCACAGCACTTTGTTATTAACGTGATGCATCAGGCTATTCGCCTGGATCCGTGCGATCTGGCTTATGCCCAAGAAGGCGTCCTGTCGGGTATCCTGGATAATCAAGCGAAGGGGATAGATTCTGATGACATCCTATCAAAGGTTAAGGGCCACATATCCAGTACGCGTTCTCTCTCATAGGTTGCTTTTTTTCACCTGGCATGTTCGGCAGAGCTGCAGCAAAGCGGTAAACATTCGCGTTCGGTTATCATCGACGCAGCAATTGACCAAACTGTTGCACTCTGCCCACTCGTACTAATTGACGTCAAAACGGGTCGTCTCTGCGATGGTGAAGTACAAAAGAGCACATTTAAAGAGCACCAAGACTATCAATCACTATTATCAGCAACCACTTCTCCGGATGACGATCACATAGTAGTCGTCGTCGTGCATTTCTTCCGCTACGTCATGTTCTCTCATAGATGGCAGGGGAAAGAACCAGCATTTCAGGACGTCTCAAAAATATCCATCTACAAACTTGATCGATCATCGTTCCCCCTAAACGAAAAACTGTGTAAATTTTGCGAGACGGTGAGAGATGACCCTGAAGGTTACCGATGGGCATGGAGCGACACGTGCTGTATTGATAAGGATTTCGAACGCACATACAAAATATCGATTCAATCCATGTACAACTGGTATAAGCGGTCGGCGCTCACCATCGTTCTCCTCACGGACGTTTCCGAGGGCATACCGCTGAAAGACAGCGTATGGATGACTCGTGTCTGGACACTCCAAGAACTCCTTTCTCCCAGGATCATTCGTTTCTACAACCGCGACTGGACACTATATCGGGGTGACACCAGCACCAACCATAAACTGTCCTCCATCATCCTGCATGAGCTGGGAACGGCCATCAATATCGACCACAATGTTCTCGTCGGCTTTTCCCCGTTGACATTAAGTGTGCGGGAAAAACTTCGGCTAGCTTCACCTCGCAAAGCCACCTATGAAGAAGACATCGCTTACTCGTTAATCGGGATATTCCAGAGCGAATTGACGCCAGAGCCACGCGATCCTGCAAGCGCACTTGGGCTTCTTTTGCAGGAGATTGTCAGACGTTATCAGGAGAGTGCAGTGCTTGACTGGACTGGGGAACAATCAAAGTTCAACAGTTGCCTCCCCGCTCATATCTCCGTCTATGATCAATCTCCGTATAAGGTATTGCCCATCGAAGATGGGAATATCCAGTACCAGAATACGGAGCTATGGAATTCGCAGGTATCGCATCAGGATGCCACCGAGCTTTATCACAAATTAGCTCGTTTGGGTCATCTACAATTTGCCGATCGTCGTCTTGATCTCCCATGCATCACATTTCGAGTCACCGCCATAGAACACGGTTCAGACGCGGGTTCCAATTCAACCCAGGGTTCCAGCAATAAATCATATCTCGCCAAAGCTGACTCACTCGGCGAAGTGAGGTTCACAAGCCAGGAGGACCTTCTTCCAAAGCGGGACAAACTAGTGCTCGTATATCCCTGGATTCGCGACCTCCTCAATCAAGTCCACTCGCCAAAAGGGGACGATGAGGTTGATGCTCAGGTATCCCGGTTGATCGTTCATCTCGGACAGCCGTTTAGAGCGCTATTGCTCTATAAAGTATCTTATAATGAATATCGGAGAGTCTCTACCGATAGCGAGATCGAAGTTCCCAAGCGCAAGCTAGCCTCTTTGAAGGGTATGGATGCCAGGAGATTGGTAGTAGTCTGAGTAGGTGTTAGGTATTGACCTTTTGCATCTGGGGTGCAAAGGATTCCGGTGTTGGTGTTCGACGGTCGTGGAACTTTATGAGTAAAACTTTTACGATTTTGATACCTGATATTCCCGCTTATCTGGTATAAAGCAAGTGTTTTCTATCGCGGATATACATATTGCATGCCCCAGTTTTAAACATGCAACCAAGTTTGGTGAATAAAACTGAGTCGGTTCATTCTTTGTAGCGGTTCCCATTTCCTTAGGCTATGACGTCACGATCCTACTTTTGGAGTGAACTCGTGTGCTGGCAGGTCAAGATATAACAGTGGCACACAAGGAGGGCGCTTGCTGAGACAAAAAGGCTGTAGGTGCAGATGATGAAAGAGCGACGGGTCGTTTGTCCGACATCATACATACTTTCAAGACGTCAGTACTGGGTACAGAGAAATTTGCTGTTCGACAGCCAACTCGAGTATATCCATTTTTCGATATATTTCCTACAAGGACGCGAAGCCTTGAGGTGTCCATTATTTCGTCTCTAGACGCCATGTTATTGGGCTAATCTTTGCAAATGGACATCCCAGCACACTTTTCCCGATTTATCGTGCAACCATTTGGATAGCGTTGCAGATACCGCGGCGTGAGATGAATGGAATATGCAAAAAGAGAGAGAGACTACAGGAAAGCGTACATTCTCAAATTATCAATACAACCAATCAGGCTTCCTATATTCTGCCAGGACATCATATAGCGAGATTACCTCTCCTCTCTCAAACATTGCCTTTCCCTGGGAGGCCATGGGCGCAAGGTATGTGTCCTTGTCCTGGACACTGGGATCCAAGTGGGCCATCAGTCTTGGCGATCACGCTCGCGCGCAAGAGGGTTGACGGTTTTTCGGCAATAGATTCATCAGGGATGTAGGTCAACGGATGGCGAATCTTACCACATAGTGCGAGCATAGATCGTTTGTAAAGGCCTATGGCGAGTCAGAAGTGGACACAGTACCACAGACATATTCATATTCACGACGTTTAGAAGAGCTGTATGGGAGAACGAGCATGATGCGGCACAGGGTGTGCAGCGCCCCTCTATAATACTGGTTCGTCACAATCTGACACTTCTTGATGTCGACCCGTCGCGAGAGTTCGGAAAGATGTATGACATCGAGCGGGAAGAAATGCCCACCTGTGCAAGATGAGGCAACTGGGGTATACACAGCATGTAGCTGCCCAGGAGGTCGGATTCTAAGCCATACATATGTGAATGCATGGTAGAGAGAAAAGGGCGGAAACTTACAACAGGTCACCTGGGTTTAGCTGGATGGTCTCCAAATGCACCCTGTCTCTAAACTGGGTTGACAACGTTCGTGACACTGCGATTTCGGTGATGAACTCGGGAAGGGCCATCCTATCCACAGCTTCATCTTCGACGGACGCAACAACCAACTTCTTCATGCCCGAGTATGGAATCACAAAGATACAGGCGCCCTCAGCATCATGGTAGGGATAGGTCAACACTCCAGAGTGGTAGATCAGAGTCCAGGAGCGAACTATCCAGATGTCGCCTGGGAGCTCAGACGAATCAAAGCCCTTTATGGCATTGGTCTGGTTCCAGCCAATGCAAAGTCCATCATCGAGAAGGCTAGGGAAGGGTCGGAAACACAAGGAGACTTGCCTCGATCGTCGTTTAGTCTTATCACTGTCCTTTGCTCCGGCGCCACGGGGAGACTTACAAGGCCTTTGATCTACTCTATTATCCACTTGGACATGATAGCGCGTGAATGGACAGAGTCGTGCAACGACAGTGTGACAGTTGAAGAAGGGAAAGAAGGTACGCATGTATGTAGAACTTTCTCGTCGTGTTAAGTGACGACAACGTTTTCATCAGAGCTCCACAGGATTCAGCATACGCGCCGTTCTTTTTATCTAGGACAACCATGCTCTACCCCAGTTAAATTGGGGTTGTCGATCTCATTCCCGCAGTCCGCTCCAGGTCTCAAGGACCTTGGCAGCGCGATCTTCTTTTGGCACAACTGGAACGGTCTTCATCCCTTATCATCGTTCCATATCATGCCATCCTTGATTCAGAATACATCCTAAACAGCGTGTCGCAAGGTCTGTGATGAAATATTATTCGCTCTAGAACAAAGCTCAGACTGGCAATAACTCGCCAGTGGTAAGTGCATAGCGCACAGCGTTTGGAATAGTACTTCACACTACTACGACATTGGGATGAGGCGTAAGTCGGTCAAATCATAGGTGACGCCAGCCCTAGCTGCATTGAATAGAACCAGGACCCTGTACAAATATATGGGCCAGACCGTATATCGACCAGACATACGACCAGGAGGACACACCTCATCTTTGTTATCTGTGAATGCGAACTGCGCACGTCCATGGACAGACTTCTCAGTAAATGAGAGTGAGGTGATTTCCAACCCTTTAAGGCCCTCGGACGATGGCGGAAATCGCAAAAGCAAGTTGGCATGGATTAGAGCCAATTCTCAGCAAAGTGGAACGCACTGACACCTAGATCGTTTCCACTGTCATATCCCGGGTGCGGCAAATGCATATAGTGCTATAACAGTATAGTAGCAGAGCAATTTCCAGTGCCAGTAACTGTGGGTGTTGTAGAAATCTCCAGGGGAGTCGTTTGTGTGCGGAAGTTGTTGGGATGGTAATGGTTTGGCTACACCACTTGTGTTTTGATGGCCATCGATGATGACACTTTCTACCCTTGCCCACATTTCTCTCCAACTCAGACCACGTCATGGCCAACTTAAAGCCGTACAATGGCCCTCCCAAACTCCTTGTAGCATTCGACATCGGTGCCACTTATAGTGGCGTTTCGTACTGTATCCTCACCCAAGGACAAGTACCCGAGATCCTTGGAGTAACGAGGCATGTTCTTCATCATTTATTGCTGGTGATCTTCCTTGACCATATATAGATTCCCTGCACAAAGAGATGCTTACCAGGTACCATCGGTCTTATTTTACGACAAGGGTGGCGAAGTCAGAGCCGCTGGTGCCGAGGTCCTCAGTGAAGATGTGATCGAGCAAGCCTTAGAGGATGGATGGTCAAAGGCAGAATGGTTGGCCCCCATCGGTGTCGTCAGCTCATACTTAATGCACAATACCTAGGTGGAAGCTTTACCTCCGCCCAGAGCATTTAGCCTCGTCCATCGATCTCAGCGACTTGCCCCCGCTCCCGCCTGGCAAATCTGCTGCGGACGTTTTTACGGATTTCGTCAAATATCTCTACCAATGTGCCAAGACCTACATTCAGGAACGTCATCTGGCCTTTACCTGGTCAACTATCGAAGATTCCATCGAATATATTCTCACTCACCCGAATGGTTGGGACAGTGTACGGCAGCAATACATTCGAGCGATTGTGCATGCCGGCCTCGTTCCTAGTACACCCGAGGGTCGATCCCATGTACATATGCTGACGGACGGCGAAGCAGCCCTTCGCTTTTGTGTCGAAAACCTTGTCAATTTAAAGGACGCGACTCGCGGTATTTCTCAAGGAGTTGCAATCATCGATGCCGGTGGTGCTGCCATCGGCTTAAGCATGTTTTCGCTGGCGCTCGATCCTATCTCCTACAAGGAGATGTCTCCAGCTGAGTGTACGAACTTGACATCGAAACAACGAAATTCGCATTTATTCTATGTCACCACTTTGTAGGTCGATTGCAGGGCTCAGTTTTTGTTACTCGCCGCGCTGCTGCTCTGTTGCGACGTTAGTGATCCACTAATATATCTTTCTGGTAATATACCCTTAAAAAAACAGGGAAACTTGATGGTTGGGAACAGCTTGGCGACGATGATATAGCCCAGTTCACACGCGATTTCGACCAAGCAACGAAGCTGATCATCAAGAGTGATCAAGAACCAGCTTACCTCAAGGTGGCCGGCCGTCGCGTCAATAATGTAAATCACAGCATTTCCAGGGGGCGTCTGAAGTTTTCCGGGTAGGATCTTAGTCGATCCGTGCCGTTGTCGCTGTTCGCCTGATTTCATTATACCTAGTGAAGAAGCCACAGGTTTGTTCAGCGATTCGATCGACACTACTATCAGTGCCTTCGAGCAACAGCTAGCATCCGCAGAAGTGCCTGTTACGGTCGGTTTCACTTTCCTGGAATAATATGTCGCATTTATCCGCAGTTCAGATGGTATTTCTTACTGGCGGTTTATCAACCAATGATTGGGTCTGGTCACAACTCCAGTCATATTTTTCGGCTAAGAATATTACCATTTTCCGTCCCGATGATCATCTGTACGTCCTTGTCTAATTCGTTTATGTCTGTACTAAAAGAGATTTTTAGCAACAAAGTGGTCGCACACGGAGCAATATTATCAGTTCTATGTCCCGCAACTCCCGCAGGTCGCCCAAGTCCAAGTATAGTCTGCGTGTTGCCGATCCAATCAGACGATAAGCAGCGCATTTATAGAAAGGATCAGTGGGAAATTGATCCTAAAGGTGATTACTTCGCCCAAGGGTACTTTGAATCACATCTTCACCAGGTAGGCTTTATTCATAGCATTTACCGAGCGCTGAAGTTCGTGAGGAGATGGTGTTTAGGGAGTCATCTTCACTTACTCGGAGTAGCCCGGAAGATTTTGGCATTTATACTATGCGCATTAGATACTATCGAGGCCGCGACTGGAATATGCCCGGTGTGAACCCAAAAAAGTGTGAGTTGCTTCAATTTTTTTTACTTGTTTTTGCCCTCAGTTGGCGTACTTTAGCATCATTCTCTACGTTTTGTAGTGTCCGCGCGGACCTAGGGGAGGCAGTCGACGATCTGGTCGTGACGAGGACGGCATTGGGGGAGGTCTCGTACCAACTTGATTTTGATGTGATCATCTTGTTCGGTCTTGCGGTGCTTCAAGCTCAGGTGGCCTGGAAGACGAAGGCGAGTGATGATTCGGGGGTTAAATTTTCCGTCGTTTCCTGAACATGGTTATCATTCTAGGGAGGTGAACGACGGTGAGTTGGCAGTACGGTTGGTTATGGTATCACTTAATCTACACCCCAGCATCCCAGCGACAGTTTTGTATGATTAAACCGGTGATGAGGTGCTTTTTGCATGCTCCAGATATGTATTACATGGTGCGAGCTCAGCCCTCTACCATCATAGCACACATTGGATGTTTGAAAAGTGAATGGAATTCGTGACACAAAGTCCGCGGATCATATACCAACGTCCAGGTCAAGAACATACTGTATAATTAGGAGGGATATGTAGGTTTAGGTCCGAAGTTCGGACTCAACATACATGTGCTAATCATCACGTTCTTCCGCGAGGAGTCCCAGCTGCATCAACTTGGCAAGATGCCTGAACCGAACTTGAAGCGAGAGAGCAAGATCGTTGAGATACCCGGGTCTGTCACGATGGCCATCTGGACAGAGCTGCAGTACTTCCTTGTGCCTTGGGATCGCTGCCTCGAGATCAGCTGGTTCTCCCAAGTGCTCGAAACGAATTCTGAGGGAAATGGCAATCATGTTCAAACACACGATTTTCTCGGGGTGACAATCAGGGAAGAGTTTGATAGCATCTTGGGATATTAAGATCGCCTCGTCGAGGTCATCAAGGTTACGAAGACACCAAAAACGGACCAAGAGGGCATTGGCGAGGGTGGTCATACAGCTGACCTTCAGAGGGCTCCCCTCCAGAAGAAGTTTTACAGCATCCCGATGACTTGAAATTGCCTGATCGAGATAGCTAGTGGAGGGAACGACGATGCTGTTTTCTTGATTAAGTCGGTCTATCGGAGTGAAGTATATGCTGCCTCCAGCCAGACTTGTAGAGATCGATTTGGTGAAGTCGGAAGCATCGCGATGGAGAAACTGGGAAAGAAGCGCAAGACCTAGCCTACTGAGCATCCAGGGCTTCTTGACATGGTCATCCTCCGCAAGCTGTACAGTAGTTTCGATCATGGAAATGGCATTGTCAAGCTCGCTTTCATCACTACAACCTCGTTGTACAAAACGCACACATAGCGCACCGCCAAGAGAGGCGAAGATCCAAGGCTTTTCAATATGATCATCTGCGAGCTCCAAAGCCTCTTGGAACAACGAAATTGAACTCTCCAGGTCAGCAACATTTCCATGCTGTCCAAAACGTACACAAAGTGCTTCACCGAGAGAGGTAAGCACCCAGGGCCTGTCCAAATGGTTCCTTGGGGTGAGTTTCACCATGTCCTCGATCTTGAAAATTGAGTTCTCGAGGTCAGCGGCATTGCCACGTTGTACAAAACGTGCACGCAGTGTGTTACCAAGAAAGGCAGTCATCCAGCGCTTGTCCAAAAGGCTATCTAGTTCGAACTGCAAGGCTTCCTCCATCACAGATATAGATCCTTCAAGACAATCCAGATCACCCGCTAGATCAAACCGCTGGCGTAGTGCAGTACCGAGGTTGATCAATCGGCATGGCCTGTCAAAATACCAGTCTGGAGGCATTCGAGCGGATCGATCCAACTTGGAGATTAGCTTATCCAGGTCGGCCAATACCCCGGACCTGAGAACCTGATGTCGTTTGAGGGTTTGTAATAGTAGATGGGCAGCTCGGTGACCATAGCTGCTTGTAGAGCAAATCTGCCTCATCTCCGTTGCGAGCCTCTCGATTTCATCCATGATAGGCATTTTGCACTGGAGCCTCCCTTGGCGATACAAGAGAGCCTGAGCAAGGTGCAGTAGTGTCGCTGGACGATCTGGATGATGGCCTGAGCGCAACCACAGCGCTTGGCGATACAAAGCAATGGATTGGTCGAGGTCAGAAATTGTACCGTGAGCCTGAGAGCGTACGAAAATTGCAGTGGCGTGGTTGAACAACACAGCAGCACGATACTCGTGGTCGACAGGGCAGAGCTCCAATGCACATCCAAAACATTCGACACATCTTTCCAAATCTGCTATCTCTTTATCATTGCGATAGCGGTGAAGTGCATTATGCCCTTCATCTGTTTCTTCCTCGATTTGATTGTGCAAACGATCTTCGCGTCCCTGAGCAAGCCTCATTAGCTTAAAGGTATTCAACTTACCAACGACTCTCACATCGCTGCTTCTCTCGCTCCAATCAGCGAGAGAATCGACTCGCCGTTCTTCGAGAGTAATGAGGAGCGAAGGGTGGGAAGATAGTCTCATTCCTTTCTCGGGTGGGAATAAGACTGCACCAGTGTTAGGAACCAACGAAAACGCCAAACCACCAGATACGTACGGTATGTGCTTTCACCCTCAGTTAATTTACCCACACTTGTCCTCAACATACAAATCACTTGTCCTTCTCCAAGCATTGGCTCAAACTCAAAGGAAGCGATGATCGAAATCTGTACGCCGATCGATGAATCCGTTGGCCTGATCATCGTGAAAGACCTTGACGACTAATGAAGACTGGGCAACTTACAGCATGATAGTATCGTCCCATTCAATAATACTACTTCGGAGCGAGGCTGGCTTACATGTGCTCCTTTTCTTTTTGCCATTCATCTGGACCAAGGCGTAAAACCCAATAGGCATACGTCCCAGACAAGTTACAATGTTCTCCGCCCGCAGGCCTGTGATACGATCAATATCCACTCTCTACAAGACACAATCCGTACATACGTGTGATGGCAAACCGCCGGGAATTAGAGGGCACTGACTTTGATGGATGGTTTTTACCAACGTTCTTGAATTCATTGCTGTTGAAGCGGCCCAGACATTGCTTTATACAAAGTGTTGGTGAAATAAGGGGCCCACCTTTTTTTCCGAAGATAAGCCACATCTGGAAGGCCTGTAAATTACGGAGAATCTGTTAGAGCGGTGAACTTACTGTCAGAATTTAGGACCTTCGTATAGTTTTCTTCCAAGAATGCCCAGAAAGATTCTTCATGAGACATATCTTCATGAGATAGCTCACCCTGGAGGCACAGTCAAAGTATGAACGAATAGTTGTACAGGAAGAAAACCTCGTCGAGCATCCTCAGCCACTGGCTATCATGAGTGATGGCGACCTGCACATCGGTGCTCTGTCGAAAGTTTCGTGGACAGCTTCGCATACCATAGTTCGCCACACGAACCTTGTGCAGGAGGTAACGGTTGATGCTGTCAGAAGGGTGAAAAGGCTGAAGAGCATGTCCATCGGATCAATGATACTGATGTAATAAAGATGCAACTTACTTGGGATAATGTCACAACTCGGCCAACATGTATGCCCGTATCCTGTCTTTCATACGTGCCATAGTTCAATTCTCTCGACGAGGTGTCTGAAGTCATCTGCTGCAAAAATGAAACCAGTATATGAAGTAGGATACCTGCCCAAAGCATCAATTCAGACCAGATACCACCCGAGTAAGGCGACAACTTCTGGACAGAAGGATATTCGTCCCAACCCCTCACTTCAATCTTGAAACCCGATATGAAGACGGTTTGGTTCTCGCCCTGGTTTTCTTTATGGCTTTTGCGGTAATCACAGCTGGAATGCCAAATATATCTTCCATTGTTGTCGCATTCCAAAATGGCCTCAGGTTGGGTAGACATAACTCTGACACCATGAAATGACGCAAGGGACCAAGAGCGTGCCTTGTAGAATCCGGTAATCAAGTAGAGGGATTTGCAACCAGCGAATTGACACCAGCGAGATGCATATTTTTCTGCTAGCATACGAAATTTTTCCTCAAGGCCCTTGTCAATGTTTTGTCGTGCGGCGCCTGATGGGAGGATAAGGATAGCGCCTGATGTAGAACGCGGCACGAATCTACTGGACACCCTTGCATCCAAATCAGTGCCACAGCGTATCCAAATAGTGATATGAAACTACCCTAGCTTCAAGTTATCACCCTGTGACCCCTGAACTCCAGAACAAATCGCACGACCAGCGTCAAAGGCATTGGGAATGGTAGGGGCCGAGTTTATGTCGAACGTGATCAGATCAACAAGACCGTCAAGATCCTTGCGCCTAGCTCGGTGGAGATCGTGATCCAGAGGAGAACATATGTTGAACAGGACGTCGAACATGCCATCGTCATTAACGTAACCGACATCTCCAATGTGCAGCCCATTTTCTGCGTAGGATGATGGGAGACCAGGCTTTGGTTCCGGAAAGCGTAAAGGGTATCCGTATGTTTGCTGCAAATTTTTAGCATATAGATTTTGCGGGGAGTCGGTCATCATGAACGAGGGAGTTAACCTGTTGGAGTACAGGCTACCTTTAGCACACCGCTGCTCGAGCAAACCTTAGCCAAAGGTTGGCGACAATGATGGACCACACGCTTTTCATTTCAAGGCGTCTGCGAGCTCAGAGTACACGCTCGGGGTGCACCATGTCGGAGTATGAATTCACATTTTGGCCATCACTTTATATATTGCTTTCCGCCGTTGTATGCAAGATTTCGTCGCTGTGAATGATCATCATGATCCAGTCAAGCGTTGATAGCTTTGGTTCGGATTATGCACCTGGACCAAAATATTCCTTCGGGAGGGCCACTTTACGTCAAACCCACAACAAACACGCGACATGCGCGAGGCCGAGGCAGTGACGTTCAAGGCGCTCATCGTGAAGCGGCTCCAATTCGACACATAGAGTCAACCAGGTATTCTCACACCCGAACTTGTTCAACTTACGCAAGCATACTTTTCTAAAGACATTTGGCAATCAAGGACACTATCCGAAGCAGATGTTGGCACGACGCCATAAACCGTCGTATCGTAAAGAGGAATGGGGGGGAGAAGTGCGGGTTGATGTCAATCAACGTGCATTGGTTGACAAAGTGCTTGCACGCTATTCAGGAGAGTTTACCCGTGAGTGCCCTATGCCGATTCGTGTTGTCGTTCACATTCCATCGTATTAGTATTCCGAGAGCTTCTTCAAAACGCTGATGATGCCGGGTCGGAGACCGCTGAGATTCACTTCGAGACCGCTCACTACCAATCACGTGCCATGAAGGGGAAGTATAACCACCTGCCGCCAACACCTGATCTGAAGCTTACAAGTGTGGGTGCACTCGGCCTTTCTTCATATTTACTCCTAGTCCTCATTTCAATTCAGCAGGTCGTGCAGTGGACGTTCAGGAACAACGGGAAAGAGTTTGATCCGGAAGACTGGGAACGACTGCCTAGAATCGGTGTGTAAAATTTCCTTTTTCTCATGCAATTCATCAATAAGGCCCCCACTTAGCCGAAGGGAACCCGAACCCGGAGAAAATCGGGGGCTTTGGAGTTGGTTGGTCGGGAACTCTTGCAAAGTTGACACAATATAACCTTTCATAGGATTTTACAGTCTGTTTTCAGTAACGAATAATCCGTGTGTTTCATCCGGAGGTATGCCATTCTGGTTTTTCCTTATCTTATACTCTTATGTCATTATTTCAGAGAAAGAGATGGAATTTTACTGGGAGAATGGTGGCAACCAGGTATTGACGTTATGCAATGCTAAGCCTGGGACCTCACCGGACTCTAGCTGCATGCCCGTCGTCGTATGCTCCCCCAACGGGACCAATGGACGACGTTCAAAATGCCGCTACGGGAACCTGGTCCGATATTGCGCGTGTTGGACTTGATGCGATTTCTGACATCGTCAATTACTTTCATGGTGAAGCTGAGGAATGTGGGCATATTCGTCGACAGTACCCCCATTGGGAATGTCAAGAAATTGCTTGAATCCCCTCAGACCATTAGTATACCGAGTGAGATGAAAAGGTCTAGCCCCGAGGATGTTATGTGTGTGAGCGAGGTCCAATCTCATCGTAAGTGGGTTTATATAGTGATGTATTACTCCTGATTGTTATGAACGTTGGCAACCAGGAGTTACAATTGATGCAGAAATCAAGAATGCAGCATGTGCCACTGAAGCCGAAAAGTCGTCATCATCTGCGACTTCAACTTTTCAAGTCGAGCTAAAAATTTTCACTGCGGAGGTGAAAGTTACGCTTGACGAGCGACTCAAAAGAGAGTTATGGCGGTGTACGAAGAAGGAGCCCCCGTCCAAGCTAAAATATAGTTTGATCTACGTAAACTTTTTCATTAGCTGAAGTTGTCAATGTCTGCTGATTGCCTATCCCAAGACCGGCAATGACACGCGTGATCGTAGTTTCATGGAACTACAGAAATGTCACCCAGAAGTAATATCCATTTTTCGAGGGCTGGGTGCGGACCTTGAAGGGTGTGTTAGTTCATATGTCGCTCAATCTTGCTGCCTAATGTGATGCATAGGCGAGAGCACGCGCGCATCTTCATTGTAAATCCTCGCTTTAATAGTTCTCCCATTTATCGACTGATCGCCTTAACTAGGGTCATGCCACCGGGCAATCAACGGGCATTGGGGGTCACATGGCGTCTCGCTTCATCCCAACTGTCGAGCGTGAATCTATTGATTTCGTGTGAGTAGTTAGTACTGTAGCGACAGCAACTACTCATGCACCCTGTCAGTGAAAAATATGTTTCTAGTGAGACTCCCGAAGTTGGGTATGACATTGACTTACTATTGCCTATCAGTTTGGAATAAGGAACTATTATATGTCGGCGGCTTCTTATGCCGCCTTGTCTATGAACTAGAGCTCTCTGACGTCCAACGTCTATGGGAGGCAGCAGTCGCTGGGATCACGGGCTCCACACATTTATCCCGGTTTCCTGGTGACTTGTATCAGCGCTTTGTTCATGTTCTCGAATTCTTTGCTTTCTATGACTCCACGCCGTCCCCGGAGGTTGCGCAAATTTTGCGTGAATCATTCTTCGGTTGCTCTACTTCGTCTCTACGGCTCCTCTCCTCCGTCGGCGTTCGTGCGGCTCCAAACATCAGAGCATTCGATCCACAAGTTACCAAGTTCCTCGAATCGATCCCGATGATCTCGGAATACGTTAGTCAAGAAGCCTCACACAGCATCAAAGGCTTGCCATGCCCGCATAATATATTGCCTGTAACAGTCGAAGATGTTCTCCGGGCCCTGCATGGGCACCCCCTCAACGAAGGAAATCTGGCCCTATGTCTCCAGTGGTGGCTAAGCTTGAGACAAACTGATCCCAGCTTGCATGCGGCTGGTCTACTCAGCGCAGTTACCTTCTTGGACGCAGGCGGAACCCTACGTCCGCTGTCCCAAACTGAATATTTCATCAATATCAAAGGTCTTGGGGCCCACATTCCACGTGACGGCCCCCTTCCTGCATCTTTGATCCCCTTCGGCGTCAGCACACACTTCACTCCATCAGACCTTACCGAGTTTGGATGGAGAGAGCTCACTATTATGGACTGGTTCCAATATATCTCGGATGTGGATGTTCGGTTGGGAGACCCAATCCACGACTTTACTCAGTCATTTGACTGGGCTCAACATGTTTTATATGTTCTTTCACGTGCCTTGTCTTCCCTTTCGGACGAGAAGTGCTCTGCAGTGAAGGCCATATTCGGGAATACATGTTGTATCCCCACATCGCAAGGCCTGTGTGGTCCGGACAATTCGTATCTTCCAGCCGCGAGCGACGTCCTGTTCCATAGATTCAGATTACCAGTAATCACCTTCACCACGTTCAAGCTCGATAGCGAGATAAGAACGCTGCTTTCGTTTATCGGAATCCAAACACATATTCCACTACAACTTCTTTCCGATGAGTAAGTGAACTTATACTATCTTAAGCCGGTTGCTGACTTTGTTTGCTCAGGATGTTGGACAGTGGGGAGTGGAGTATATCTGATTTGGTTGACTATCTAGTCCGATTGCCCTCTCCATTAACGCCACAAGAGATCTTTGGGTTGAGATCGTCGAGGCTTTTCTCTCAGGAGCATTCACGGGATAATGCGGGAGAGAAGTCTCGCTGTTGCGCCAATGAACTTTACCCTCCTGTGGGAATTTTTCGTCGACTTCGGCTTCCCGTGATCCACTGGGATAAGAAGCTGAAATGGTCGGACGGGTCAGATGAAGGTAGGGGTGGAAACTTCTCTTATCCCACTCTAAACACTATCTTGATGTCTAGCTAAACTCCTGTATCGCCTGGGTCTCAATCATTACCCACCTCTGGATAAAATCTTGGAGCTTTGTGCTTCGCCAGAGAGTTCGGTTGGGGAAACGGCTTTCACGTATTTTTGCGATAACCTCCAATCTCAATACTCCGACTATGACCCGAAAAAATACCATGACGTCAAATTTGTACCAGCAGAGAATAAGGACGGTATCTGCTTGGGGAGTCCCTCAGATGTACGTAATGCGTCCGTGTTGTTTCGTCTTTTCTGACGCTTCATGTCATAGGTATTTTTGGGTAGTCAGTGGAAAATGCTGGGTTTTTCCATTCTACGAAACGCATGTCAGACAGTCGTTACCAGCGAGCTGGGTATTCAGCAACATCCACCTCCATTCAAACTTCTCGGCTTATTGGAGACAAGACCGCCTTCTAGCAGAGAAGCCCGCGCATGGTACGAATGTTTGTCGGACTGCATTCAAAGCAAGTATCTAGTCTTTGAGCTCGTCTTTCACTTACCTTCGCTAACATATCACCAGCTTTCACGCAGTCTGAGGTCGCCAAACTTTCGGAGCTGAAAATAGTACCCACGGGTTCTGATTCCAATGAATGGCTAACTCCCGTTCAATGTTACCTGGACCCGCCAGCGGATGAGTTTTACTCTAAGCTATTCGTTTTCGTGGACTTTGGCCGCAAGGCAAACCACTTCTTGAGCATGTGCGGTTCAATGAAGTCGCCCTCTGTCAGGGATATTGCAGAAAGCCTGGCCCGTGATCCCGGTAGATTCTCTCAGCTTGCCGGGATGCATGAAGGGTACGTGAGGAAATCAAATGGAATTAGTGCCACTAACATAATCAAGTACAGTTTCTTGGAGAGATTACGCGGCCTTGCGGTTCAGATAGATTACATTCCAAACGAGACTCTGAACAAAATGAGTCGAAGGCGAACTTTGTTGGGTCAACGTCGAGAAAAAACCGGCGATCAGATTGGATGGAAGGTTGTATATGATTTGCGCTTACCCAAGGAGGTTGTCATCGTTGATGATCCGAGAGACTATGCACTATTCGACGATGCTATTTTTGTGGCCCCTCAAGATGAGGTACTTGAACGTATGCACCAATTTTCTAAAACAATTTGTCGAGTTTTACTCACGACAAGTGGTAGGCTTTTATAATTCAATCGGATGCAGACGGTTGAGCACGGTCATTGAAGGACAATACGAGGATTCTCCTACCGTGACTGATAGCGAGACCTGCACCAAGGTTCAATCCTTGATTCTCCGGCGGCTTCCCTCCTTCCTACAGAAGTGTTCCCATTATCAGTACGACCAAACACGTGTTCCCAGGGCCGACAATTTCACTGTCGCCGTCTTCGAGAGGCTACTTGTTCGTAAAACTCTCATTGTTGGCAACGACAACAAAGCTCGGGAACAGGATCTATGGGCTACCATAAATCATAGCGAAGATGGACGGATAGAGCTACGCTTATCACATCATGTAAAACAAGATGTATATGAGTGGGTATAGTATCACGCGAGGGTTTCTCATTTACTCACACAATGTAGTCTTGCCGCATCCTTATGCTGGCTTCTGTTTGGGACAGTCAAAGCCAATGATACCCTTCTTCTTGGGGCTATGCTCTCTGACTTGGAGTTATTGAAGCGAGCAGGCTTCGAAGGTTTGTTCCGTACATTTTCTTTGAGAAGCTGGTCACTAACTTTAATTCGCGTTCAGTTGACCAGCTGGTTGAGCAGGAGTCGACTGAAGTATTTGCAGACATGTTGGCCGAGGGTGGTGAGGTCACAGTGGAGGATCCCAGCTATTCAGCAGCAGATGTTACCATTGATCAAGGCTCACCATCGCAACAAGTACCTGGCTTCATCCGTCAGCTCACCACAGACAACCCAAACGATATTCGGGATGCATATCTCATGGTGAAACGTAGACCTGTTTCAAGCTCGCGCACGTTGAACACATTCAAATATACAAAGTAAACTTGATTTGATCATTCGAGGGGTTTGCTTTTACCTATCTCTTTTTATTAGCATTCCGGGCCAGGTGATGCCTCCGAATTATATCCGTGAGTCGCCCAAGCGTTCCCGACGATAATTTCTCATATATACACAGGGGATGTGGTGAGCAAAGCGACTGAGGCCTGCAGTTCTGGAAACACCTACTTGCTCGACGACAAAGATGATGTCGTTGAGTTTCTGAGACACCAATCCTGTAGTGATTTTGCACAAATCAACAACCTTCGGTCCCTCGGTAAGTCCATGTAGTACGAGTTTGCAAGTTCACCCATTTACTTTGGTGGTGATTAGGTATTACACCACAAGGTGTTGAAGTTCACGTAATTGGAGGTGATTCCGATATATGCGCTTTCATCGCAGGCAAACAGGAGCTTCTGGCCCGTTTCATACACGTTGTCACGCCTGCCGCCGCCGCTCACAAGCTTCCCATGGGATCGCTGCATATTTTCTACGATTCTGGTACAGGTCCCATTGCGTTCAACCTAAAAGGGAAGATCTTCCTCAATCTACGATATTTCGAAGAATGGCGTATGCATAAGTCCCCCGAGGCCTCATGCATCGTGCTGATAATGTTCCAACAGATGACATGGATGTAAATAATGGCCCTTTACAGCGAGCACAGTTATCATGGTGTGCTTCACGCTAATACCTCGATTATCCTAACTGACCAAACTTTTGGTCCAAGGTTCTTCGCGCTCGCTCACGAGATCGCCCATAACCTGATACCTTTACATGATGCCGCGCACGAGTTTTGGTTTTCGGCAATCTGCGAAGCCCACATTGGTGATCTACTGACAGCCATACCCTCAGATCCGTCCCCATTTGCCATGTTAGTCGGGAAGTACTTTGCAGAATTTAAACGCTTAGGTACCCTGCAACAGCTCGTTACTGACGCTGTAGGAAAACTCTGGCGGTGAAGATTCTGTAAAGAGTAGACTGGGGATCTTCTGTTCTTGATATTTCCTGTGCTGTCCAGTGAAGATGAAGCTTACCTGTGCCTGGTGTGTAGGGAGTGTAGCGACGTCTGCTTATTTATAACCCCAATGTTGGTGCTCTACGTGTTCCATAATTTATGAATGTGTTTCCGGAGAATATCCAGCATTCTGCTGAATACAAGTAGCCCGTGTTCGTCATATTAGAAAGTTCTTCCGGACAAAACTGTCAGGACGTACAGTACCTTTCCATTCGGAATCAGGATTTGAATGCCGATGCAGTGTGCAAGCCGATAGGGTGTACAAACCATAGCAACGCCGCATTTCGACTGCAGATCATTGGTTACAATTCACCGGTATGGCTGACAACAAGGCCATCCAACCCGGACCTAGAACTTCCTGGATAATAGGTAATGAGGGTATCATCTGGCCATTTGAGTCTGGTGGCCATTTTCGAGGGCCTCAAGTTTGTATGGCGTTTCTGATACACACTTGTTGCAGATCTAGCCTAATCGTCGTATCGACCCGAATGCACTGGAACCATTTCCTAGCTAGTCGTTCCGGATCGCTGTCGTCGTCGTTGGGACACAGCGTAAACGGTTGTCTATATGTGGCTTGGATCTCAAACCCTAACACTAGTATAGACATTAGGCGCATAGTGAATAGCTGGTGGCCAACCTGTTGAAGGTCCGAGCGGCGAGAAAAGGCGACCAAAGCCAAAGTTGGATAGGTAGCCACGATCGGAGTTCAACTTGCCCGCCGAGCCCGCCTCGTTCGGGAGGCGTATGACACAGCCTGGGGGGCGATCAATGCGTTGCCGACATGAAGGAGGATCAAGTACGAGCTGACCAAGTTTGGACCGATGATTCAGACATGCAAGCCTCCCACGACGACAGCAGCAGCGGGGAGAGCCGTGTCCTTGAGATCGTGCCCTGAAAGCATGTACACATCCCATGATCATTCAAGCCCCTAAGCAGAGCTTCCCCAGAAAGGCAAGAATAACCCTCCCATGTGCTCCTTCAATAGAGACGTGCCATCTTGAAAAAAGGCTCTGGTCTTCGTACGTACGACTCTTCCTCTGACGGGTACATTTACAATTAAATTTTACACATTGCAGGTGTTCCCCATGGGATTTAACACACGTGTTTCCTTGCGCTATCGTTGATACGTCGATGAGCTGTGCTTCCGAGAAGCACTTTGTCCCAGGTGAATGTACAGGAGCAGCGTATCGACTGATTTAGGCTTATGTTCTCGTTATTGCCACACAGTGCCTGGCACTGTGCAAGTGCCGGGTAATCACCGGTGGATCGGTGGCACGATCTCTCCATTCATCATCAGTAAAGCGAGCCCTGGCTGTCCTCATGGCTCAAGTCACTTCCATACTATGCGCATGGTTCAATGAATCGATCCCGAGTAACAGCTCGCACTTTACATGGCAGGTCTAACGTTGCATGCCGTGCGGTGACAGCACTAGGCGTTCTCATAATGCAGCTCGTGTTCCAGACCGACCCGTTATAGGTTTTGGACCTGTTCATCGAAGCGTCCTGCGAGAGCATGGGTATGCACGTTCGTGCTGCGAATCCGATTGGCAGTCTTCTCCTGGCGGCCACCCAGTATGTATATAAACTCTTGGTCCCCTCATCGTAAAGTCTGCATCTCGATCTATTCCTCGTTCGCTTCCGTTTACTTGGTCTTTTCTTCATTTCGTATCTTTGAAGTCGACATGTTCGCTCTGGAGACGATACTGGTCTTGTCTGCTCGGCTCGCGTCCTTGCTAAGTCCTGGCGTAGCACAGAGTACCGGGGCAGCCTACTACGATCCTACCCAAGGCGGCGGTTCCATGCTTATCAACGCCGAAGATGGGTACGGCGAACCTTTGAACGTCGGTCTTCTCTCGTGTCTATTCATACAGTCATCCCTTCTAACCCACATATCAACTTCCGCAGGTCATCATCTCAGGATACAGCTCACCAGATGTGCTCACCTATGACGGAATCCTAAACTATGCGCGGGCAATTGGATTGTGCGTCCTTTCATATTTCCTTTGCTTTTACGCACCTGATCGACTTGCCTTTTTTTTTTCGTAGCTCCGAAGAATGTTTTGGTATTCATCTTGGGACCCCGTTTCCAGCCAACCTCGGCGACGGCAATGGGTGGTTAGATCCGACATACGAGTTACGCCAGGACTATGGCAATGCGGACGTCGGCACCTGCTTGGAGAGCTTGATCGGAGGGAATCATTTCCGGTGAGTTGCTCATTCAGCTCGTATTCCGGCTGTGTATCTAGATGAGGACGGTCGTTTACTGACTCGGTGCAGCGTATATACCCAGAATGGAACGTTGGCGGATAGTGGTGCGCTTTTTTTGGCGTGCGTATCGTGATTGTATATATTTCGGGAGGCACCCTTTACTAATCGGTCTATTGGCACTTTGACAGCGTGTCCAAGGAAGAGGTAAGACAATATGTCAGTGTTCACGCACCAATGTCATGCATGACGTTTGGCCAACACATGTAGCCCGCGACGGAGAACCACAATCTCGTACCGGATGGGTATGACATTGGCAGGTACGTCATACTTTCCTGCGCGCTATTGTGTTCACTTTTTCTTTCATTGGTAATCCGCCGGCGTTGACGCGCATACATGATGCCAGGGATAGCCTAGTCGCCAATGCGATTGGCACGACAAGCTACGGGGCCCTGTACTACAGCACACAGGCGCAGAACCTCACCGGCTTGTTGACCCCTGGGTCAGACGGCATCAATCATGGTACGTACATGCCTTAATTTTAGCCTCGGTTTCCTAACAACTGCTTGGATTGCTACCTGGGTTGACTCTTTCCGTTTTCAAGGCATTGCGCAGGATGGGATCGTGACGTTGTTGACGGTGACGATCCTTTGAGGGGCATCGACTCGAGACTACATGTGGACTATATTCGTACTTCGTTGAATATTGTAGGTTTGCACGGGATGTGTTTGTAATCCTTTTTACTTTGGACGATGGATATCCATGGATTCAATTTTGCTGGGGGGGGTTCGACTCGAGTTTCCCCAAAAGTAGCCTCGGAGAGCATCGCAATAGGCCGGTACGCGCCGCTGTTTCTTACCAAGAAGCACGCAGGGTGGGAGCGTCGGACTCGGGATGACGAGTCGTGGGCGATGGTATGAGGGGGCGACGACAAGAATGCGGAGGGGAATGGAAGAGGGAAAAAAGAGTGGGATTTATCGTAGCAATGTGTCTCCTTTTTATGTAGGAATCGTACCGATCATTCCGATCGGGAAGGCACGGAATGGAATGGCACGACATGTGTCTCCGGTGGGCAATACATTAGTAAGCCGGGGCTCGACAGTAGGCTTACGGCTGGAGGACAATTCAGACAATTCAGCAGCTTGTACATATATTCTATGTCCTCGCAGCATTTTTTAAGCTGTATGTGGATACCAGGTCTTGATGATTTTCACTAATAATTCAAATTAAATTTAGCAACCCCTTTCTCGAGAAGTTGGTGAATTGGTGAAAGCAACAAGGGTAATATTAGATCCAAGACAGTCTTCCTGATATTCATAAAAGTGTGGCTACATATAGGGATAAATCAAAAGGGGACATCAAAGGATGACACCTGCTGCTTCGCTGAGAAGAACGAGCACTCTATCCTGTAAAAGTAAGAAGGTAAGGTCATGAATTGATAGATTGATAGCCGGAACCGACACGTGCCTTGTCTTGTTCGGTATCGGCGAACATGAGCCACGTGCGACCGTCGACAAACTTGACTGCAAATGAATGCGGAATAGACTCCAGCTCTTCAAAGCCCTCGTACCACTCGTTAATGCTCTCGACCCGACCGTCCAGGTGAGCAAGGTCGATAAAACGGGCTGTATCCTGGAGAAACCATGAGTATATGCGCATACAACGGCCAGAATGGGCAGTGCTTACCTGCTGATTTCTGTATAGGGACAGCTTTCCATGTGCGAGATCAAACTTGAAATAGCGCCTTTTCCATGCAAGATACTCGGGGGTCTGAACGGTGACCCATCCATTGAATGTCTCTGCGGAGCTGTCCTGGAGGACTGCATCGCTAATGCTCGCAATCCTAGACCGCCTCTCATCGGCCGAACGTTTGCGCTCTTCTTCCATTTCGCTAGACTGAGACTCTTGCCGAAGAATCTGATTGCTCCGCCACTGTTGCAGCTCCCGGGTATACTTTAGCCGCCGCTCGTGCTCGAGCTGTTTTAGTTCCCTGATTTCGCGGATGCGGCGTTCTTCCGCAGCCCTGGCTTCGTGCTCCTCTCTCGCTTTGCGCTCTGCAGCCTGTCGAAGTTCGTCCTTGAGGAGTGCTTTTCTGCGCTCCTCTTCTTCCTG
>JBBPJU010000043.1:0-58557 GCA_038088875.1 Austroboletus festivus | reverse complement strand
CCTGGCGAAGGCCAACAACTCCACTCAATGGGTCCACCCCCAAACAATGCCACGATTCATCCATTTTTTTGCGTCCCAATGTATTCCACGTCTCTGGCATCCAAACGGCCGTGATTAGATGTTCGTTGGCACACCCAGCGAAATGGCGGGGTTTATCAAATTCTTGATGGAGTTTCTGCCACTCTCATATTTCCCCTCCCCCCTTTGGTAGCTGCTCGCTCTCAAATCCCTCCAAGCATTGGCTAGACACGCACTGGCACTTTCAGCCATAAAAATCTTCCAGCTGAATTTGTGGTCTCACTCCATCTTTTTAAAAATTTGCGACACGCTCAAAATTCCACCTAATTGAGATCACGGTGAGGTCTCGCCTTGGTCGACAGTACTCCGGACTAAATCAACGAATTCACATTTGGAAGGCATTTTAGATTCCCATTTTATGAAGCCTCGTCACCATTTATGTTGCCTCACTCAAGAAAATCAAGCTTCGAGTTGGCACACCTGGCTCCCAGATCAAGGATTCCTATCAATAACCCAGCTATAAAAGTCGCCGCGGGCTAGCAATGAATCCCCCATCCCTTATCCTTTACCCGGTCACATCACCCCACGTTCGAAGCTCCATCCGCCTCCACTGACAGGCACGATCCAAGGAGAGAAATAGGGACTGTCGTCCGTACTCTCCGTTCGATGTGTAATGCGAACGGGTTGGAAGACACCGTCACAAAGTATCTTGTCCCTGACGTCAAGTTTGAGCCATGCAAGGCCAACTCTCGCAACGAGATTATGGGTCTCTTTAAATGGTTCGGGCTCACTACCCCAGGGACACATCCAAACGTCAAGGGTTAGTGATTGTCGAGCTGAAACCCGGCGGGCTGGCAGCTTATCAATACCATGCCTAGTTTACGACTTGGAGTCGAACGTCCCCGTTGTCGAGGCCAAGGGAAAGGCTCAATGCTTAGCTCATTCTTCCTCCAAGCAAAGAGGGCGGGTACGTTCGGTTTCTCTAGGCTCGCGCCATCGACTCACCATATGTCATCGTAACAGGTTGATTGTTCAACGTTCAACTTCAGCTGCGAAAAATTAATGAACAAGTATAGCTATATCGTATGGAAGGAAGACCCTGTTCATCTGACAGTAGGGTCTGTTTACCTGCTCTCCCGGCTCTTGTGGATGATGTCGCACTGCCATAGGACCAAACTGGATTCCCTACTTCTCCATTTGTCCCCTTGTAAAAATCATTTTCCGACTTGGCCCCTTCGTCGGTTTAAGCTCGGGTTTCTGGGGTGGTACTGTAATTCTTGCCATCGTGATCGACGTGGTGTTTTCCCATGAGTGGTTGACTCTATTTCCGACATGGACACGCCAGATTCTATCCTACCCACCTCCGACGTCGCAAAAAACTTTGATGATCAAGTCTCCTGTGATATCGGGGGTTCCGCGCGACCTTGAGCAAGACTGGGAGGATATATCCAACTTCCTTGCCCATGGATCTTTCCTTCTCAAGTGCAGGGACCACGGGAGTGCGGAAGGTGCTTGGCTAAAACGGCGGCTACGCAGATGGACAAGTGGTATGTAGTTGAGGCGTTGTCTTGATGCATTGATTGCATTTATGAAGACATCGATCAAAGTCAAGTAATATTTGGCGCGTGACGAGAGCTCGTGGAGCTGGCGAGGGTGACAGGATGGGGGAGAATAATATCAGATATGCTACAATATTATACACAAAAAAGCCATTGGCCTGCGACCAACACTAATGAAGATGGAAACCATTCTCAAGGGTCTTGGATTTCGTATGGATGTCGAGTGAGTTCGTCATAAAGTTCTGCCGGTAGATCCCTTACAAGGGTGACCGCTATCCCAATAACTGGAACGGCTTCAAGCGGCGGGAATGTTCGTAGGAGGCGCATGGGGCTGGAAGATATGCAATGAGCGTGGTTTTGCGTACATGATACGAAGATCAAACCTTGGTGAATTCATGACCTCTTCCCGCATGAGTAATAGCTGTGCAATAACGCATAGTACATTCAAGTGTACACCAAAAGCCAGAAGAAAGTCCCATAGCATTAAGACTTGGTCCAGAGGGGGTGTACATGCGCACAAGGTAAGGACAGCTGCAGGAAAACGGCTTGGTTAATCGAACGAGCGTGAAAGACACGGAGGATATACGAACATGGGAAAGCATAGATTTCTGCGGAGAGGTTCTTCATTCGAAGATAACCAAAAAGATCGGGGTCTACTATTTTCAGACATCGGTCTAGGAGCTAGAAAATGCGTCTGTTATGAATGATATTATGATATCATAATGACAAACCGACCTTCAAACCTCTATGTACCCCCTCGAGTGTTGGTTGTACGTAGAGGGGACACGATTCTTCGATGAATTTGGCGAAGCAGAAAAATGCTTCAAGTTCTGAGGGCATTGTGTACAGGAATGGCGCAGCGAGTACGTTCATTCCTTGGACATATGTGAAGCCAAGCTGCTGTGTCTCTTGACGGTCTGTAACATACTACTGAGTCTCGGTGATCACCGTATGACAATGGACACACCGTGATTTCGCCATACGAAAGCGTCCAACAGCCGAACAAGCATATCTTCACGAACCCGCTCCTTAAAGCCACGATCTGTTGCTAGAGTCCTTCATGGAGTTGAGCTGGCTACCATCGTAGCGGGCAACGGGCTAAATATCACCTAAAGGTGTCATTCCTGATTTTTTCTCGGACTTCACATGGGCCACGAGAAACGTATTGCAGGAATGTCTCTGATGAAATACCATCAACTCGTAGAAGAATTTTCCATGTTCGAGGGCGAAGGGTGGGATCCTAAGAGGGATGTAGTTAGTAAATGGCTGGGGCCCATTTCTGCGCGGTTGGGACGGACGATTTTGGACGGGATGCCCTCCACAAGAATCATGCGCCTGAGCTTTTTTAGTCCCTCATCCACATCTCCAGATCGTTTCGATTTTGATGACTTGTGCTGGTTTAGAATTTTACCGAACGAATGGGCAACTTGGTCTGGCGATGAGGACATAGTCACTGGTGGTATTCGGTTAGGATGGTATTTCAGAATGCCAGTATTTGGAATAATCTGAGATTTTCCTAGTCGGACTCGTCCTGCTAGGCACCCGACCAGAGGCACGCTATTGTAGCATCTACCGCAAGTAGTAGTGGGCTGTCGGGTTCAATCAACTACTTGTCTGCTCAACCACTCCCTTGCCCCATGGACACTCCATTCATCTTATCTGGAGCGATGAGCCGCGCTCAATATTCACTCGTCCGTAAGGTCGAAAATGCAGCCTCCCCACAGGCCGTCGACCAGATCCTCCTGAACGAGCTTGAAGTTATACGCCGCAATCTCCAGAAACCACATCTGTCAATGGTACGTAGACCCTTCCGAATACCATGCATCAACGTTTGTCGACTCGCCCGTCCTCCGCAGAAAGAATCCAAGGAATGTTTAGTCTTGATCCTGCATTGTACTATGACTCTGTCTACTGCTGGGTCTGGTGACCTGGAATTTGCATTCCCCCATGCTGTAAATCTTGCGGAGTTGGGCCGGTCTGCAATGGACAAGAAGATTGGTGCGTAGTAGTGTTCACATCGAGCAACTGGAGAAAACTTGGCATCTAGGTTATATCTTCTGTATCGAGCTAATGCCTCCAAATCATGAACTTCAGCTCATGTTGGTGAACACACTGCGCAAGGTTGGCACTCTTGCCATCGAGTAGGTGGCTTTTCTCTGACAAACCATAGGACCTGGAAAGTGCATGTGTGGCCCGAATATGTCTTGCGCTCGATGTGCTCTTACAAGTCTCTAATGAGGACGTCATCCCTGCCGTTGACGCTCGCCTACAGACTCTTCTCCAACACGAGTCGTAAGCAGTACCATTAATGTATCCCAACGGTGTGTTTCAAGACGCTGGTTTTAGCCTGGCTGTGCGGCGACGTGCCCTGTTGGCGTACCATACACTTTTCCAAGGAGACACTGAACGTCTGGTGGACCTTGAGGTCCTTGTGCAGCGTCGGATACGGGCAGAGCCTTATGTAATCACATCAATGTTCACGATTGCGGGGAAGGTGTGTAAAATATGTAACCTCCCACCATGTTCTGATTATATTGCAAGTTTAAACACTCTGAGTCTCTTGGAAGGCTTCTGAACTCCCAATTCCGGCATCATTACCGCGAATCCGGTAAACTCCATACTGTGCTTCCCATCCTGCGCACACTTTATAGGGGTGAGATGAAGTTAGTACTGTATAAGCTACTCTGCCCTGCAGTGTTGGGTTGACACACCGTTAGGCTCGAACCAGAAAATGCTGTGGCTGTCTTGGATATCATCAAACGTGCTGCGAAAGTTCCAATGCGAGGTAGGACCATGCTTATACGCGTGACCGCATTAACTGAACACTGGATAGCTATACTTCGCGAGCTCTTTGTGCTTTTGTCAACCGTCAGCTCAGAGGTACTCCGCGAGTCCCAATCATCTTTAGTTGCTATCGCGAGTATTCGACATTTTCTCTCTTCTAGAGAGCCTAACGACTTGTATTTATTTGTGTCCTGTCTAAGCTGCCTAGATCCAAGTATTTGGGCAGGTACCTATCCGAACACTATAGCCGTTTTTGATGAGTGGGAAGTCCAGGGAGTTATGAGGCTACTTGATATGCCGGATGGGTTGATAAGAAAGATGGTGATTCCCCCTTGAGCTGTACTCGCCAATGCTGTTGACAGTTTTACCTTCAGACACTAAAGATTCTGAATTCCGTTGATCCAATTATCGTCGAGACGTACTATTCGCAGACTCTGAATAATCTGTCGCCGTCGCTCTCACTATTCGATAAAAATGAATATGTTTCGCTTTTGCTCGAAGTCCTCGACATACAAGATGCAGATGATGTAGATCAATATGCAAGGCGGTTGAAAGACCTTCTTTCTGTCATCGAAGGGGAAGAGCAAGGCGCGACGGTGCATCTTCCTGTCCTCGAGCTTGGCGTCCAGCGGATCCTGGGTGGAATCCGGGAAAGTATGTCTCTTTCGCCGTATAATATAAGTTTGTCCAACAATCTTGAAGGAGATGCCTCCTCTAGGGTATCATGCATCACTGCGTTGGCTGTACCTCTGACAGAACGGGAGGTGCGCGTTGGACCAACGCTTATGGTTGTGATTTCGGCTCTCGTAAGCGAATACTGTAGTAAGATTTCGATTTCGCCCGTGGGAATGCTTGGTGGTATAGCGGTGAGGCTGAGTTCCTACGCCCGTGAGTCAAACAACATGTACGGAAACTAAATTGACGACCTTTTTCAAGCATCCGTTCAGGATGCATGTCTACTTACGATGCTGAGATTGTCTGTAGAGTGTGACGAAATTCCCGATGAAGTTACCGCCGCCGTTTGCCAACTGTCGCAACACAGTGGGACCCATCTACGCAGGGTAGGTTCAACGTATGCAGAGAAGTCTTATAGACTGACTCCTGATACTAGAGATGTGATCAATTCTTGACGTTGTCTACCCAGCGACGTGTTCTTTCCGATATTATTTCCAGGGCCCAATCGTCCTCTGTAAGTTGACGGGTCATTATTGGTGGGTTGAAGGCATCGTTGAATCTGGATAAGTTACCCGACTTCCTCTCTGCATTAACATGCTACCAGTCCACTTCAAGCGCTACATCATCCCGGACGGCACTTTCGGGGAATCAGGGTTCGTTGAATTCACCCTCTCCTCGAGGAGGAGTGACGTTCGCAAGGAAGTTGCGATATGAAGCTTATACCGCTCCGCAGCCTACTCCGAGCCTCAGACATCTCTCCAGCCCGCGGCGATTGAGGGGTTCAGTGTCAAGTTCAGATGTGGAAGAAAGGAGCTCATCTCGTGCAAGTGATGGGGCAAGTTCATTGCAAGAGCTTACCAAGACGGTTACCCCGGGGGAGCTGACATTAGCAGCGGCTCAGAGCCCGTTGGGTGTGCTTGAGGCTCAGACCGGACAGGCTAGAACAACCACGTCCGGGGTTCAGCTGGCACCGGATGACCCGGTTCGTCATGTTTCTCAAAAGTGCTTGGCAGGTCTGATTTAGCACGACAGTCATCTCGAACCAACCTTATCACACTGGATTCCCCGTCCATTGCGGAGCCCGTAAAACAGGTGTGGGCGGATGCCGATTTCAAGGCTACGTGGGATTCTATGGAAAATACAAACCTCCGAGGGTGGTGTGAAGCCTCGCTGGACATGATCGTACGTGGGTTGCAATCGCTACAATATCGGATGAGAGTTATTGCTACGGACCAGCCTCCGTTTGAAGGTACATGTGCATTCCATGGATATTTTCATTTTTTTTTTCTCAAGTCGGCGATGTCGGCAGGCGAGCTCAAGGTTCTCGTACAGGGACCTGAACCTGGACAGCATGCCACACTCCGACTGCGAGAGGGAGAAGAGGAGAGTTGCTTATGGCGATTACGTTGTGATGACATGGGGTTGCGTATGTCCATCAAGCGGCTCATGGAAGACATGTAGACAGGTCCCCAATTTATGTATGTATGTTACATAGTTTGTTGGGGGCCAAGCCTTAGACTAGGTACCACGTGATAGCGGAACCGGAAGCAGCTAAAAGTCCGATGAGTGAAAATTTAGTCAAGGATCTCTCTTTTGATCTCTTCTCCCTCGTTCAGTATAAAAACGACGGCAAGGACAGACCCTTTGAGCAATCTATGATCTTGTACTCGCAGAAACACACGTGCGTGTTTTTATTGCCCTCCTGCTCAGGCTCATCATGTCTGAATCTGTCCAGCACTCGGCGTCACATCCTTTACATCCTGTTTGCACCACTCGCTGTCTCCCTCTTCGACAACGACCGCCCTCCCTAAGACACTTGGTTAGCGGATGGGATAATAACTCAGTCGGCTCAACCTCACAAAGTGGCACTCTACCTTCCATTGAAAACGATGTACACATTCAAGAGCCCATCCATGTTTCACCCCACTAGTCCGCCTTCCACCCTGCTGACGCCACCTGACTCACCTCGTGCTCGCCCTCTTTCTAGAGTGCCTTTCAACCTCAGGCGCTCTTCCATGACACCAGCGACTTCTCCCTGTCGCACGCCTCTTATACAAGATGGATCGTATCTAGAGGCACTAGGTCTGCGACTAAATGAGGCCGTGTCCAAGGTTCTCGCTCATCCATCCGGTCCCTCGCTACAGAGCGAACTGGTCGGCGGCAAACGTCCCATCCCCGCAGGCCGCGGTCGTGCCTTGGGTACTCTGATTGCTTCGTATGTCTTAGTTTACCTCGTCGTCCTCACTCTGTTGAACTCAATACCAGCGAGTTACAAGCGGCACGGGACAACAGCCACCTACACAAGGCAATTTTGCGTGCCCTTCATAAACCCCTGTCTGTTCTCTTGAACAATCTGTCGGCTCTCCTTTTACCTCTTCTATCCTCTCCTGCATTCCTTCAACCACCAGCACCCCACCTCCAGGCGCCGATATCTAATGCAATCCAGCTCCATGCGCTGTCTATAGCCGACTTTGCTGGCGAACTACTCTTGAGCTTCGATGACATGGCTTTAGGTACCGACGCAGACAGTCGTGGGGATGGATTAAAGCCTATACGCGCGGGACTTGTTTCTCTGATCGTTCGAGTCGTTAACCCGCTGATCTCTGGAGTCAAGGAAAAGTTGACTCCCCTTGTTGATGCACTGGAGACTTCTGCTGCTACAACTACTTCTCACCCTTCTATTATCGCACTTCAGGCATCAGTTCCTGTCTACTCCAGAGCACTTGCACGCTATGCAAGCACCTGCACCTCACATGCATTGCTTGCCTCATTCTTGATTTCCATTGTGTGGCGGGCACTTGTTGCATTATCACACCGTCCAACCGCGACCTCAGTTCCCGGACAAGCAGTGCTTACCGAGAAGGCCCCGCCGAGGATCCCGTCAGTCACTTCTCACGCTGGACTATTCCATCTCAAGCGTGCTTCTTCGCAACCGGCGCCGTCGGTAGTTACATCGACAGTCGCGGCCGATGCCAAGGCATTGTGCGAGATTTTCTCACACTTTCCTCGCCCAACTCACACGCAAATGGCCCGCGAGGCCGTGGATGAAGCGTTCGTCCACCTAGAAGCATTGGGGTCATTGTTGGAGATTGCAGATCAGCCATTCTTTGACGTCAACAGGACCGCGAATGAAGTTTCGGAAGAACTCCGTGGTCTCACGGATGATCTTCCAACCCTGATCGCTCTTCCGGTAATGCTGCGTATGCAGTACTTCAGAGGCTTATTTAGCTCTGGAACCACCACAGTCGCCGCGCTTTTCAACATCTCCGAAGATGTCTATCGCAGAGACTACTTGGCTGGTTTCGGGCGAGCAGAGCAATGCGGCTGCCTTGTTGCACAGCAGATCTTGGACGAATTATACGCACAGCCGGTGGCAGATCCCTCGGAGTGTTTGGTGGATTGGCTAGAGGATCGCGTTGGTCATAACAACCATTGACTACATGATCCAACACACTTGTCTAGCCTTGAGATAAACTTCAACTCACCACATGATATCTGTAGCCTGATACTTATTTCTTTTAGAGATTTTGCTTGTATATAAGAATATCTTTAATTGCATTTGAATCTTTTTTTGGTCTTATGGATATAATGCAATGACCATAACCAGGAACCATTTCCTTGTTCATTGGATAAAGTACATACAAGTTTAGACCATCATTGTGACCCAGGCATCATTCAATCAATTTTCCTGCATTGGCAGTGAGAATCTTATTTAATTCATCCCTGTGTATGCAGCTTTCAAACTTGAAACTCTTCGCAATCTCATCCAGTTCAGCCTTGCTGTTGCCTGTTCTGCCCGCTCCTTCACTAGATACTCAGCGATGAGAATGTTGCGTGACAATCGACCAATCCGGTCCGACAGCTTCCAGACCGGCGCGGTGTATAGTGACCGGTTTTCCGGTGGAATTTCCCTTGTGATGTGATCAATCAAGGGCTGATAGATTTCTTGGACCCAGGTAGTGTCCGCGCCCCATGCGTTTTCCTGATGAGGAAATCTTTGAGGAGTGACATGTATTTGGTATCTTGTGAAACATAGACCATGCCCTGGAAACCGATATCTTTATAAAGCCAGATGGACCAACTCAAGTGATCCTATATCGACGTCGGATTATGACTGGCCAAGAGCGAGGGACTTACTTCGTTGTAGATGGCGAGTTGGTCTTTGAGGACTTGATATCGTTGTGCGTTGATGTCATCAGTGTCTGGGCCATAGTACTGCTCGCGAGCATATACAGGTCCCCACTCCCCGTTCCAGACGCATAAACCGTGTCGATCCATCCATTCACATTTCTTTTCATAACTCCTCTTCATTCTCCTTCGCTGCTCGTCACTACTGACGTACTTCTCCGGAGAGGCAGGAAAACCAAATACGGTGTAGTCTTGCAAGAAAGATGAGCACCAGCAACGAGACTGACCTCGGCGTTCTTACATACCATGAATCGAGTACGCCGTATTGGCTCACTTTTCGTGAACGTCTCCAAAGTGGGAAAAGTCGGATGCAAACGTGTTGCCATCAAAGAAAATGATGTGCTCGGTGTCGATCGCACGGATGGCGTCGTATACGTGCTCGTAAAACTGGACGACGACTGTGTGCGACGGGTCGGTGGGTTCGTTGAGGGGATTGTACCCCGCGACCCACTTGTTCCCAGCATAGTGCTCTGCGAGCTCCGTCCACAACCAAATCGTGCGATCCTGAAAGTCTCTGTGGACCCAAAAATGAGCAATGTGAGTCCCATTGTCCGAGTGCCGGTCCGCGTTCTGGCCCCCGGGCGCGGTGTGGAGATCAAGGATGGTGTAAATGCCGTTTTGAGCACAGATATCGATGACGCGATCGAGATGCTGAAAGCCTTCCTTCTTGAGTACACGGGGGCTCATGTCATCTGGGGGACGACTGACGTGAGTAAAGACGACAGGGTCGACGATGCTTCAGTGTGCAGAATCACACATCACCTTCGAAATGCCTATAGTTGAACGGCAAACGGATACAGTTCAGTCCAAGGCTTTTGAAGAACTTTGCATCGCCCTCTTGGAAGAAATATTCCAAAAACTTTGAGGACCGAGCAGGAGGTTACCGTCAGGGAAACGACTTCATACAGGGGCGTTACTAGGAGTGACCGACCTTGTCGAAGAAGAAGGTAGACTTTTCATGTCCGAAACGTCTGCCAGGGCCGCGCGGATCTGGAACTCGCAACCGGGGTAACCGGAAATGAAGTTCTCCATGCTGTAGTGAATCGATGGTAAGTTTTGTGTATGCTCGAGAGGAGACGTACTTCATCCACCCGCCGAGACCCGCTCCGCGGAGGATCACCTGCTTGCCATGCCCATTAACGATCTTGCGGCCCGAAACCCTTAGGTAGGAGGCCATGGCAGGTTATTCGAGCACCACTCCACTCTCAACCATCCCCTTAAGTACGCTCCGCCTGGCGAACTGGTTCAGGCGCCAATGTTTATCCGTTGATTGACCATAAGACCTGGAACGAATCAAACACTCGAAATTTAAATTCCCCGCAAAAACAAAAAACATCTAAACAATATGTCAGGATGAAGCAACCCGGTAAGTGTATACAAAGTCCACGTTTGACAACTATGGGAACAACGATGAGGGGGGTATCGGGAGTATTCAGTGAGGGTCGTAATATGCAGTGAGGTTGCAACACTCGAAAAAGAAAAAAGAAAAAAAGAAAAAAATAGATACTTAAAACTGTCTCGCTAAAAAAAAGTGAGGATTGTCGGTTGCATTGGATGTCGTGAATATATCATGCAAGATGCTTCTTTGAACCATCTTCGTCGCTTATGTACAAAAGAGGACTTCGTTCCGCAGATTCGAATGTTCTCACCGTTCAAAATTTTCGAGTGCGTTTTCTCGGTTCGGTACCCTAGCTCGTGGATCTTCTTCTACCCCAGGAATTTCACCATGCTTCGTGAGATGATGCCAGTAGAGCACGTCCCCCTTGTTAAGCTTGCAATGGTAAGGCTCCGGAGTTGTTCCTCTGGTTTCTGAGAGTGTATAGGGGATAGGGCGATGTGAAAATGGCACCCGAACAGAGGGTTGAGGAGATCGCCTGGGTGATGTCGCAGAAACAGATGCAAGTACGTCAGGTAAAGAGTGGCCAGAAGAGACTGATCCTGGCGACTCCGTTTGCGGAGAGGGTGGATAATCAAAACTTAGTGACGGTGATGACGTTTGCAGAGGTTGAATCGCTTGGGAAGGAGCAGGGCCGCCAAGCCACCGAAGTGCTGCTACGTCGGCAGAGTGAAAAATCGCAGGGTATGCCGACGCGAGCGGGGGAGGTGATGAGGGGGGAGGTGGAGGCGTAGGACACTCGACGGGTAAGACGCCAGGTTCATCAGGAATATAGTGTCGCTCCGAGGCATTGATTTCGCTCGAGTGGAAAACAAACCGGTGACCATTAGTCGCACGGTTTGTTGCGGAAATTGAAGACGTACACCTGGTGCACTAATCCAATCGGGGCAAAAAAATATATCAAGAGGCTTGAACAAGGGCCGATCGAGCAAATCTTACGGGAATGACGATCATGTATCCGACAGCAGTGCCGCAAGTGTGGCAGCAAAGCGTCTGGGTAAGGCATTCACACGTACGTGGGACGGAGAGGGCTGTGGAAGGACGACAGGGCGGCGGACGGAGTGCATCTGGGTTTGTGGAGTATGCAGAACAATTTACAGGAAGGGCGTCGGTAGAAA
Organism: Austroboletus festivus; assembly: GCA_038088875.1. Taxonomy (NCBI): domain Eukaryota; kingdom Fungi; phylum Basidiomycota; class Agaricomycetes; order Boletales; family Boletaceae; genus Austroboletus; species Austroboletus festivus. The sequence continues at coordinate 46,819 of JBBPJU010000043.1, read as the reverse complement.
AAAGAGAGACATTGGGTCTGAGTAAGAGGACAGCCTGACAGATTTAGGTCAGATTCAAACAAAGGGATTCGCTGGATGATAAAAGATATAGGAAGAAGACTTGCTTTCATACCCCGATTAGTTAGAAATGTGTCACAAGCCTTGCAGTCGAGAATCCAAACTTTGTGAACGAGCTGCGGAGGTGGGGGGGACGGATAAGGGTTGTAGTGGACAGGTTGGATATGAGGTTGCCAATTCGCGGATGGAGAAAGTGTGAAATGGCTAAACGTAGCTAATGAAGGGGGAAGTGCAGTAAAGGATGGGGAGTAAGACCCTTCATAGTATGGAGTGCTAGCGGTGCTGTCAAAATGAGCGTGGTTGTAGAGGGCTTCCGGAGAGTGTCTGAGAGGGCGGGGAGTGGGGCGCGGGTAAGGGTTTGGAGAGTTGCGGAGGACGGGGTCGTTTTGTGGATCGTCAAGGGTCAGAGGAGGATCTGTAAATGTGAGTGCTGGCATTGACGAGACGTGGGTGGGCTACGAGGAAGAAGAGGAAAAGAGGGAGTGGAACATGTCTCGCCTGAGAGCGAGTCTTATAACGAATCCGACATCGAAGACATTCCCAAGTAGTCGATCTATTGCATTAAGTAAGCTTCGGACATGCCCGATTCCCCACTAAATATACTGAGCGTTCATGGCCAACGACAACCTCACCGCCCTCACCCGGTCCCACTCTGCCATCGCTGCCAAAAAACGGGCAAAACATGTAGAGATAAAAGAGATCGTGTTCGACGACGAAGCTCGGAGGTAGGCAGCTCTCGTTGTCATCGTTCTCGCGACCAACCCACCGTAGAACCTTTTTGACGGGGTTCCACAAACGCAAGGTCGCACGACGCGAACAAGCGAAGAAAAAGGCACAGCTGAGGGAAAAGCAGGAAAGGCTCGAGACACGACGAGAGGTATGATCGCTGACCTCGATCGGCTCGACCTTCTCACCGCACCATAGCATCGACGCGCTCTTGCCGAACGGGCCGCACGGAATGCCGCCGAGGTCGAAAGAGTATACGGGGCCCTTGCTGGTACGGAAATGCGATCCCACTTGTGCCGTGCTGATCGTGGATATACAGACGGAAGTGAGGACGAGTGGGACGGAGTGAGCGCCGAGCCTGAGGCAATGGAGAAAGAGTATGAGGGAGAGGAGCAGCTGGCGACGGTGACGGTGGTACAAGACCTCGATTTGGCTGCGCTGTTAGATGGACCACCACGGAGAGAGGGGGGGAAGGAAGAGGTGAAACAGACCTCGAGGGTAATGGAAAAGACGCGGTCGGGCAAGATCAAGGTCAAGTATGAGACCAAGGCAGCCCATCATACGGAGCGACGGAAGCAGCGGGCACGGCGGGCGGAGAAGGCGGAGCGGGCGGGACGGAAGGGACGGAAAAGGAAGTAGTCCATAGCCACATAGAATCGGCGTTTGCCGGAACATCCGGCCGGTAGACGTGTTGGACTCGGTCGACAATGAACTCGCTCTACACGCTGGGTACAAGACAGACGAACTCACTCACAGCAGATCTCGAACGTTTCAGGAATGGCGACAATTCCGCATCACTCATAGGTCCGTGTCAATTCCACTATCTTAAGTGCCTTCTCGAACAACATGCCCTACTAGGACAGATATCTGCATCCCTCGCCGCAATGCAACGCACCATCGAGGATTATGACGCAATAATAAAGAGAGAAATAATAACAGCAAAACAGGAAAAGGGTCAAATGTACTTACCACGTATCCCCTCTCATCTTCTGCTTACCATACTCCAGGCGGGTACAAAAGTTTCGTGCAGATTATGTCGACCTCAAAAGTCAATTTGAGCGCATAAAGGGCGAGGTATGCCTCCCCCCACTCGTCGTCTCCTTTACTACAGTACGTCCCCAGAGAACTGCCGCACAGCGCAACGAACTCCTCCAGGGCGCACCAACGGGTGTTCACTCACCCACGTCAGACGCGCGCAGACGCTTTGCACCAACTAGCCAGCTCAACCCTGCCATGTCCCCTCAACACTCAGAGTCTCCCTTCCAGACAACAACACCCCTGCCAAATTCAACCCTACGCGAGCACCATGCTCTTCGCGAACATTCATTCATACAAAGCACTGAAACAAGGCTCGACGAATTCATTGCTCAGGGCCGCGAAGTCTTGGACAGCCTTGTCGACCAGCGCAACGTGTTAAAGGGCACTCAGAGGCGTTTACTCGACGCCGCAAACACGTTGGGTCTTAGTCGCGACGTGATTGGGTGGATCGAACGGCGGAGGTAAACGTCCCTCGATGCTCACCCTGATGTATGTCATTCACGTGGTTGCACAGTACTCAAGACATGTATATCTTTTTGGGTGGTACAGTGTTTACCTTTGTCTGTTTCTTTTTGATTTGGAGGTATCTAGGCTAGTTCGGACGCTTCTCTTTGTACTTCTTTTATTTATTTATTTTTCTCTACTGTTCTGCCCCGGATCGGTGTGAAGTTAGTCTGACCCTCAAACCAAAAAAGACAACTCCACTTGGCTTTCTCTTACGGACGTCAGGAGGGTACCACTCGACGCAGCAATGGTGTCAAGAACCTCAAACTCCGTATACGATTACACAGAGGGTGCATCCGCCATTGATATCGACGATGTCGTCGCACAGCGATCCCAGACACGTCGCGACTCACGGTACGGTGGCCCCGACAAGGCCGATGGCGCAATGTTTGATGGTCCAGGTCAAATAGCGATACCATCCAGCGCATCAAGAATGTCTTATACAGAACGAGGTTTGGCAGGCAGGCGAAGTTCGGAGTGGTCGACACATAGAAGGAGAAGTCAGGACAGTGCAATCTCGGAATCCCTTTCTGGAAGGGCACGCGGAAAGCGCAGGATGAGTACGGAGAGTCAGGTCTCACAGATGTCTGTGGTAAGCAGAGCAGGAGATGGAGTAGAAGAAGAAGAGGACGAGTCGCTGGCCAGTAGCGCTGGGAAGCAACTTTGGCGTTCAGTATCACCCACGATGAACAAGTCGTCGGTGTTCGAGAATATCGTTCAATTATTTGGCAAAGCAGGAGGGGACACCTTGACACGTCGGACATCTGTTTCTCGCTCTGTCTCGCCTTCCCGACGCTCAAGACGCAGCAAGCTTTCAGACGCGGGATCCGAATATGCCCTTGGGTCTGAAGACGAAAGGGAGGAACGTTGGGGCTATTCCTCGGGCGAGGAGGATGACAGCGTCGAGTCTCATGTTTCACAGAGATCAAGCCCCATCGCCAGCGACGTCGATTTTGGTTCTGAGCCACCATCACCCCCTGGTCCCTCGTCACACCTACCATTATTCTCGTCTGATCCAATTTTTGGAGACGAGGTTCGTATAGAAATAGATGCCCCCCTAGGGTCTCTGGACCCACCACCACCGGGTCCACCGAGCAGGCAGACAATATATGTCGCGGACGAGGATAACACCATACGGCTTGTGGGATACGAAGTCGTCCTTTGGCATCAGTGGCTTTGGTGGGCACTGAGTGTATTGACACTCGGCGCACTTGCGCTCCTTGGCCACTGGTTCCCCCGTTTATGGCTTCGGTGGGTGGTCTGTGAAAGGGCTTTCAAGGATCTCAAGCATGGTTTCGTGGCTATCGAGGTATGTATCTATCTTACATTGACTGCTACTCTATGTCACCATGTCCCAGTCTCCTCATAGAGATATAACACTATTCCCCATTAAACGGATCACATATCCATACGAGCGGTCAACCGTCTTTCCCGACACCCCATCAGTGTCAAATGGGCAGCTCTCGAAACTTTTTGCATCTTCGAGATCAGCATCAAATGGTGATAGCAGCGATAGCAGGGTTGAAAAGTTGGAACATCTTCATGTAGTTGACTATCGTTATTCCCGGTTTGCACTAGACACTCGAACAGGATTGTTTACCATGGTCAGGTGGGTCTTCGATTTAGTGTATCATATCCTCTTCTTATACTTTTTATAGGGACTGGAGGGACCCAACCTGGACAGGAATACAAGCTGTACAACATGGTTTATCAGGACATAGCAGAAAACAGCGTCTGACGTTATTTGGGCTTAATCTACTTGATGTCACCGGAAAATCGACCTTGGCACTCCTTGTAGATGAGGTATGTATGAACAAGCGCTGCAGTGCAATAACCTCATGTTTCTTAAGATTATCCACCCATTCTATGTTTTCCAAATTGCAAGTATTATCTTATGGTCCCTCGACGATTATTATTACTATGCTTTCTGTATCGCATTAATATCTGCTTTCAGCGTGGTCACAACACTCATTGACACCAAGAAGGTGAATTTGATCCCTCAGAACCTGGAACGGAATGTTAAAATGTTTCGTAGACCACCAGACGGATGCGAGAGATGTCGCGCTTTTCATGCGAAGTTGTCGTCTATGCAGATGAGAAGTGTAGGTTTTTCTTCTCTCTTCTCTTCCCGCCTTATAAAAGTTTTGCCCAGGGACTGTCGCCGACTCTTCTGAGCTTGTACCGGGGGACATTGTTAATCTTTCCGAACTGCGTGCCTCCTTTTTTCCAGCGGATATTTTCCTCTTGTCAGGCGATGCTATTGTCAACGAGAGCATGCTCACCGGTGAAAGCGTTCCAGTCTCCAAGAATTCCGCAAGGGACGAGGATATTGCCCGTTGGCGAAACTTCAAGGATGTTCAGGGTGACCTTACCAAGTGTTTCATCTATGCTGGTACCCGGGTGGTCCGTATTCGTGGTGCACTCGCTCCTGATGGAGGTGTCGGGAGACCAGCTCTTGGACTAGTTGTTCGGACAGGTGATGGTTGTGTCTTCGCTAGGAAGCTGAGTACGCTGATATTGTCGTACAGGGTTTAACACGACAAAAGGTGCCCTTGTTCGGTCGATGTTATTTCCGAAGCCGATCGGATTCAAATTCTATCGAGACTCGATCCGTTTCATCACTGTACTTGCTGGGATTGCTGGCCTAGGTTTTTGCGCGAGCGCCGTTCAGTTCGTCAGACTCGGAGTAAAGAATTTCCGAAGGTCCATTTCCCTTGATCTAACACTGTATATTATAGGTTAGATGGGATACGATTTTTATCCGTGCTTTGGACCTTATCACGATCGTCGTCCCTCCGGCTCTTCCGGCCACCTTGTCCATCGGTACTAGCTTTGCGATCGGCCGTCTTCGCAAGCTGGGGATCTTTTGCATATCTCCCACTCGGGTTAACGTAGGTGGGAAAATCAATGTATGTTGCTTTGACAAGACTGGCACACTGACCGAAGATGGACTTGACATTCTTGGGGTGCGATCGCTCGATCGTTCGGAACACCGTTTTGGCGAGCTTATCGACGATATCCACGATCTTCCCGTCGCACGCGACCGCACTAGCTTTCTACATGCCCTCGCAACTTGTCACTCGCTCAAAATGGTCGGGGGAGATGTTATTGGGGATCCACTGGACGTCAAGATGTTCGAATTCACAAAGTGGACACTCGAAGAAGGGCTCATTGCCGGAACTGGAATCATTAAAGGACGAGGCGGTGCTGAGAGACCAGCTGCGCTAGTGCAGACAGTTGTGCGTCCACCTGGAAGTGCACAATTCCGGCTGGAGGATGCGCTGAAGACCAACGAAAGGGTGCGTATTTCATCAAGCTTCGCGGGATTCTCCTGACTTTCACCAGCACACCCATTTCCTAGAGTTGGGTGTCATTAGGACGTTTGAATTTGTATCGGCCCTACGGCGGATGAGTGTGGTTGTGAAACGGCTCAAAAGCAGCAGTATGGAAGTTTATGTCAAAGGCGCACCTGAAGTCATGGCCGACATTTGCGAGAAGGGCTCGTGTTCGTATGATTCCTTGCACGATGTTCTTGACTGTCTGACGTCTAAAAATGGCAGTTCCGCACGACTACGACGATCTGTTGTCTTATTATACTCGGCGGGGATATCGCGTCATTGCTATTGCGGGCAAGAGCGTAGAAAGTTTGTCTTGGCTCAAAGCTCAGAAAATGAAGCGGTTGGTCACTCTTTATAATTTGACTAGTGCTCATGACTATCTCAGCGAACAAGCGGAGTCTAACCTACGTTTTCTGGGGTTGATCATCTTTGAAAACAAGCTGAAACCGGGGACTACACCTGCCATCCAAACACTTCGAAATGCGCACCTAGCCTGCCGGATGATAACCGGTGATAATCCTCTCACTGCCGTCAGTGTGGCAAGGGAGTGTAGTCTGATCAACCCAGCTGCCCACGTCTTTATGCCGGCATTTGTTCAAGGTATGTTAGACGTATTCAGATTGCCTTCCGTCTTGACATGTTGCGTAGGGAATGTTACTAGCTCATTGTCGAAGCTGGAATGGTCATGTATGGATGACCCTCCATGGAAACTAGACAATTATAGTCTTCGGCCACTTCCGCCACCACACCATAGCGTAGCGGAGGACGAGATTGCTTACCAAGACTATACACTCGTCGTGACCGGTGATGTTTTCAGGTGGATGATCAATTATGCACCCCTCGAGACGCTTCAGCGTGTATGTTAAATGTTATTCTCTCTGCGTCAGGTCCTCACTGATTGCAAATAGATGCTCGTGAAGACGCAGGTATTTGCTCGAATGTCACCGGACGAGAAGAATGAGGCAGTGGAACGTCTGCAAGCGCTTGGCTACACTGTTTTGATGTGTGGGGATGGTGCGAATGACTGCGCTGCGCTCAAGGCCGCCGACGTTGGGATCTCGTTATCCGAAGCGGAGGCTTCCGTTGCAGCGCCTTTTACCAGTGGTATCCCGGATATTAGCTGTGTTATCGAAGTCATTAGGGAGGGGAGAGCAGCTCTAGTCACTAGTTTTTCATGTTTCAAGTATATGTGAGTGTTACTCGTCAAGTCCTGGACATATCTAATGTGTTGCAGGGCATTATACTCGCTTATCCAGTTTACTACGATCACGTTGCTGTATTCGTTCGCGTCTTCACTCGGAGACTTCGAGGTCGGTGATACTTCTACCTCTACCAAGACGAATGGATGATTAACTTGACATAGTTTCTCTATATCGATTTATTCATCATTGTTCCCATCGCGGTCACTAGTAAGTGTGCGGTGTGTATTTCCGTCTTCCTGACTCAGTCGTTATTCAGTGAGTCGGACGCTTCCATTCCCGAAAATTCATCCCAAGCGACCGACCGCTAGCCTTGTATCGAAGAAGGTTCTCGCTAGCCTACTTGGACAAGTCGTTATTACAAGTGGGGTGCAATTTTTCACGTTTATCTGGGTTCGAAGCCAAGAATGGTGAGTTGGGACAAGGATGAGAAATGCTGTCAGGTCAACTATGAATTTCAGGTATACACCACCAACGATGGACAACCCCAATCGTGAGGACGAGCATCTGAATGCGATCAATTATGAAAATACGGCGTTATTTTTGGTGTCTTGTTTCCAATATGTTCTGGTTGCCGCGGTGTTCAGTATTGGTCCACCTTACCGGAAGTCGATGTGGACGAACGGTGAGTAAAAGAGGTTATTTGTGGTTATGAGACAGTTTGACATTTAATGATCCAACAGGATGGCTGATGGTATCCATCGCTATCTTGTTAGCTTTCAACCTCCTTCTCCTGACCTGCCCTCCAAAGGCAACGGAGTTGATCCTCGAGCTGATGCCGATCCCGTTCTCGGCACGAGCCTGGCTTGCGGCATTTGTGCTGGTGAACGTCGTTGTGTCGCTCGCATTTGAAGAATGGGCAACACAACTGATTGCCAAACTGATTGGAGCGCTGATGAAGCTGCAATGGGAAAAGAAGCGGTATCGGGAGGGAAAGGCATACAAGGCGGTTGAGGGTGGGATGAGGTGACATTATGGTCTCTGGCTACGTGTATACGATGGGAGAATCTATTGCTGTGCGAGTGAGCGATGCCTATGGTATGATCAGGATCAGGTGGCTGTTGGTCGCTATGCCGATAAGTAAATGGATATATTCTCCATCATCTCCTCCGCCGTTGTCCCCAGAGGCCCATTTCACCTCCCACTTCATCCCTCTCTTTCTTTCTTCTAACCATCAAGAGCTGGCTCTTTGCTAATCATTCTTATTATCGCCATGTACTCTCATATCCTCGCCGTTCTTTGTCTCTTCTTCCTCTCCTCCAGCCTTGCGCACGCATTCCCATCCCCTGATGTTGTTGCTCGTCAAGTTCCCTCTGTCACTGTACCTGCGAGTCTTTCTTCACCCACTACCATTACGACCACTCAAACCGTGCAGACGTGAGTCTGCACATCCTATTAGCATAGCACAGCTGACGTTAGTGGCAGTGCCAATGGGAACATGACCGAGACCTGCCTCATCATGCTCACCCCCGATGGCCAGCAGATACAAGAAATTCAAAACTGCACTACGACCATGGGTACATCTCAAGTGGCCACCACCCTCGTCGCTGTACGTACATTTGGTGGTATTGTATCTTGTTATCACATGCGCGTTTTGGCAGGCACCCTCCATGACTCCCATGGCTGCTGCGGCCTTTGTTATGCCAGGCACGTCGATCCAGGTGCTCCCGGTCGGTATCGGTCTCTATTGTGGTATTACGGCCATCCTCCTCGCCGTCCTCATTGCTGGGACGTGTGGCCGTATCCGGTGTCGCAAGGTACGTTGTGCACGCGTGGCGATCGTTTCCACTCGTTCGAGATCGTATTTTATGACGCAGGCCTACCGCCGACAACAAAACATGGCACAGAACAACACATTTATTTCCTATGGCGGCGTGGCAAAGGGGTAAGTTGGATTGCCCTATTTGATGGATCGATCGCCGAGACTCATGCGTCACGACTCTGAAGAGGTTTCGCCAACTAGTTGGGACATGTCGTTCGCTCCTCGTTCGTTCTTTTTGGTCATGTTTTGTTGGTACTTTGGGCGTGATAAGGGAATTGTATACGCTGGAACGTGTGCAATAAAATTCTCAAGTGTATTTCGTGATTTGCCAGATCTGATCGTAGTTTCTCAAGTTGCCATGTCCAATACCGCCGAGTCTCGCGCTGGTCTTGTCGTCGTCGACAGTGTCACCGTCACCATTCTCGTCGATAATTGCATCGAATGGTGAGACAGCGTTCCCATCGAACGAGCGTTGGCGAGAATCATGAGCATGATACCAGGATGACCAAACTTCCCCCCGGCTTTAGCCACGAGATGCGCCAACATCTCGTCGATCAAACACCTGTGATAGACCCACGCACGAACGTCCCCATCCTCGATTTCGAACATTTCTGTTGTGGTATATACACGCCATCCTGCAACGTACCACACCGTCTCACGACCATCTCTTTTCAGGGGCGCATGGTTTCTCCGCCCTGATCGTACGTTGCATCGTATCGCTCAGGCTCAGATACGCGTTCTCCGATAAACTGGTCAACAGGAAACCCACGTCGACGGTGAGAACAAACACCTCGTCCTTTTCGACACTGGACCCGAGTCCAAGTCTATCGTGCGCAATGCCACCGCGATGCAAATCCCCGTGGACGACGTGGAGACAGTGATGTTGTCTCATTGGCATCGCGACCACTCGGGCGGGATGCTCGCCTTCCTCGGCATGCGCAGCCCGGATGCACGTAAATGTATCATAGACTTGCATCCTGATCGTCCGGAAGCGCGCGGTATCGCAGTCCCGCCTACGTTTGAGACCGTCATTTGCCGTTTGCCGGATGATCCGACGTTTGAACAAATCGAGAATGCGGGTGGGAGGGTGACGACGTTCAAGGACGCACATACGGTCGCAGGCGGGACGATCTATGTCAGTGGTGAAATCCCGAGAGTGACAGCATACGAGACTGGACTGCTCGGTGGAATGCGATTCCTAAAGGAAGGCAGATGGACATCTGAGCCGGTTTGTCTTTGCTTTTGTTATGTGGATCGACTTTTTATCGACAATCTGCAGCATCTCATGGACGAGCGCTACGCTGCCATCGACATCGCCGGGAAGGGCTTGGTCATATTTAGCGCGTAGGTGCATTCGTTGTCTTATTTAGGTGACTCACTCGGCCATTTCAATAGGTGTTCGCACGCGGGCATCGTGAACGTGGTCAAGGACGCTGTACAAAAGCTCGTCAGACCTGTCTATATGGTGGTCCATTCTTTTTCTCCTCTTTGCCTCGCTCAGACGACAACCCAGGTAATCGGCGGACTTCATCTCGCGGGTCCTGAACTCATCCCCCGTATCCCGCCTACGGTCAACTTTTTGGCGAACGAACTACGACCTGCACCAACATACGTGTTGCCCATGCATTGCTCCGGGTTCCAATCCAAGATTGCTTTGGAACGCGCATTCGGGGAAGGTTGTGTGCCGGCAGGTGTCGGTATGAAGGTAGAAATTCATGGAGATCGCGATGGAGATGCAAGACTGCTCCCTGCTATTTTTGCATAGGTCGCTTCGACTGGTATGATGAACAAATGCACGAGCACGAGTGGCCATGACGAAATGACAACTGTGTACGATGCGGTCAGAAATAATCACCATCAGATGCTATGTCGACATATACCTTTTTTTTTTTTTACTCTGTGCCCGAATGGTGTGTCGAAGCATCGGTTTGTGCCGACCTCAGCGTCAACTGTCCGCTAAACGTATCCTGCGTGAAACGCTTGTCTACACTTCGGAGCAGGTCAAGGAACTTGTCCACAACGTTTGGTTTTGGAGGCGAAGTATCGTTGATCATGTCGACTACCCGAGAATCTTCGTAACGCGAGCCATTTTCACCATAATACCTGACAAGGAACAGCGTCTCCTGACAATTTTCACCCGATTTGGCATCCACCTTGAGCACATGCCAGACATGACGCTGTGGCATACCGAATTAACCGACAGTCGAAAGAAACGCAGACGCATCTGCCTCGTCAAAGGCCTACCTTTTCGACGCGGCAGTTTGGCGCACCGTCCCAATGTGCAGGCGTTTTCATTCCCATGAGCTCATTCGTCATGGCATCCACGAAGCTATATTGCTTCAGCACCTCAGAGACACGCTGAGGTTTTGCCTTGGACTGCATATATTCCATCCATCTAGGATGGTTCTCGATATGCGATCGGATATAGTTGGCGATAGCCTCGTCCTGTTCTTCTTGCGTATCCGCAAGTCGTCCGGGAATGGGAGGTGTCAAAGGGCGTTGACTCGGGCCAGAGACGTGACGTTTGCGTCGAGCGTTGGGCGGGATCGTACGTCGCGAGTGGCCGTATGATCCACTCTCCGAGATGGGTGACATTCTCTTAGCATAGGTGCTTTTCGATAATCGTTCTATTTGATCCTCGCGCGTCACGAGCGAATATGGCTGCTGATAGTTTGCATCATTGGGTGACATCGGATCGTGCTCGGAATCCGAATCGTCGGCGGGTCGCGTATCCAGCAGCGGGACAGGAGGACGTGGCAGCTGACCTTGTGGCATGGGCTGATGCAAGATATGAGGTGCGTTGCAGAGATGGCCGATCCTCATGAACACTTACAGCTTCGACGTAGATATTCAACGTTCTGTCTTTTGAGACGCCAAGGTGCGCTGACTGGACTTCGAATTGGTCAAACTGATCGACACGCATGAAAAACTGTCGAAATCTCCCCCTCATGGCGTACACCTTGGCCGGGCCTGGAAAAAACGATCCGTCATGAGGGTACAATTAAAGGGGGAAGGACCTGCCAACCATCTATACGGGATGGTCCACTTTGAAGGGCGTTGCAGATTTCGACTGCATCTGCCCAAAAGCCATCTTCCGGATCGTCTGCGATTCTCAACGGAACTCTAACCTCTGCCAGTTGTGGGTCGGGCACGCCACTTCTCAAGTCTTCGATAAGTAGTGTTACCATACGCACGGGTCGTGTGATAGTCTGGACAGAACTCTGGTTGACAGTCGTAGCTGGTGCTGGTAAGTAACATGACGGTTTGCAACCAATAATACGTACACGCATTTGGGCGCTCACCGGATGCGCCACTCGGTGGAACACAAGGTGATGCGGAATAACTCCTTTGAAGGTCTGGAGCTTGTCCGGGCTTTTCCATGGACGGTCCTCCGGAGTTGTGGTCGAGGGGATGTTGAGGGACGACGGAAGTATGGATTGGAGCAGGTTGTGCGGATTGCGGACGAGCGCTTGGCTGTGCAAAAGAATCACTGGCTGATGTATTAGCCGTTTTCTTTGATTTTCTGGGTCGCCTGGCGCCTGTCGGCAGGGCAAATGATGTCACACTGAATGTCGCACCATTGGAGACACTCGAGTCCGCAGCTGCGCGCCCATTGGCACGACTAAACGCGTAACCCGTAGCGGGAACCATGGAGTGAGAGACTGCGGAAGAAGGGGTGGCACCGCCCGATGAACTAGTATCTACTGAAGTGGCAGCTGAAATTAGTGCCACGCTTCCAGAGCCGGAGCCAGGCGAGGATGGCAGGGTAGAGTTACTGAGCTTGAACTTGCTGGTCCGGTCGGAGTATTGTGCACCTTTTTTCTTTCTGGGTGCCCTTGGCTTGAATGGTTTGGGGTTTGGCGGTAGAGGAGGAGGAGGAGGAGGAGGAGGAGGAGGAGGAGGAGGGGGCGCCTGACCGGGAAGAAAGTGGGAAACCACGGGCTTTGGGGGCACTGTGGCTTGATAAGTATGGACACTGGCGTCGGTAGACGGAGTCCAGGAGAAACCAACGGCCTGACGGATAAGCGGGGCATTTTCAGGTGTCGGAGTTTCTGCGTCCTCATGTGCGACTGGGACGACAAGGTTGCCATCGTCGGACAAAGGTGTGAACGAACGTCTTGGTCGTTTCTGGGAAGTTGACTGGGATGTACGACAAACAAGTGAGGGACGAGACAGCACGACGGGTGAAGGACCCACCACAGCAGGAGAAGACTCTCGACTGCTCCTGGTCTCGACAAAGCGCACAGGAGTGACTATATGGGTGAATCGAAGCAGTTGAAGCACTTACAAGGATGCGCGACGCCGTCCCACTCCAAACCCAGCGTCACGGTCGCTGTCCGCATCCATGAGATGTACAGCACAATATGGATGGTGGGGGTGAAAAGCGGAGCTATTTATGCTGGACAGCTCCGTGATGGCGAGGACACATTGGACCCTTTGGACGCGTTTCCCGGCTACTAAAGTGATGGTAACGAATCGAGCGCTAAATACGAATTGTCATGCCGGGTCCACAAAGAGAAAGCCAGTAGTACATAATGATACAGCACGTTCCAGTGTTTTGAGACTGGTTACAACTACAATACGGTCGTCAAGTTGAACTGTACACGCGTTCGGCATTGTGTACAAAAATCTTGTCCATTTCATCCTGAGATACTGCCAATTCGCGAAATGACTCCAAGACGAGCTTATACCAATTCTCTCCCAGGGAAAGCGATCCACCGGGAGATGCGGGCGAAGATCCAAAAATAATTCTTTCAAACCCAAAGGCTTCCAGGACTGGGACGACTAGACAAAAGTGAGTCGACGTAAACAATGACGATGTTCGACTCACTGAAAAGTTTGAGAATGTCCCTGAACTCCTTGACCTGTCTCTCTTCCAACTTTGCAATCGGTTCGGTGGGGACCCAAGTCGGGGGAAGAAGTTTGACAGAAACGTTTTCGGAGAGAGAGAGTAGGGAGATGCGCTGTCGATAGGTATTATACGTTGGATGGTTCATCAAAGTCACCACGGGCGCGATCGAATCAAGCGGAGGGGGTAATACGTTGGCTACAAGGGGACGATTCAGTCAAAGGCCGATGAGGATGTATACGCCGTACTCAAGATGATTGGCGTCGTTTTCGTGTTGGCATCAGACTTGATAGCTTTGGCGAGCAGATTGACAAAGCTATCATAAGATGATGCGTCGGTAGCCATGATGCCGCCTTTGATGTCGATATCCACGACATGGGCGTGGTGTAGGGCCCATCGGAGATTGCTGACGGGGGTCTCTACCTGAGCTTGGCCCTTGCTATCCTCCTCGCTCTCTGGTACGATCGCAGTTGCACCATCGTATACGGTTGTGAAGCCAGAAAAGGTATTCGCTGATTCTGGCATTTCGTTGTTATCGAGCGAAAAGGGGATCAGCACGGAGAGGACGGGTGCATCGACGACGTCGGATTGTAATCTGTAGTGAGATAAGATCGATCGGGCAAGGAGGGATGAAAGACGGACGCGTCGAGGGCGCCAAGGATGTGCTGGGCAGTGTGACCCACAGAGGAGAGTACGACGGCATGCTTGGGCAATGGGACAAGATGGCGGGTGTCTGATATGAATTTTCCGGTTGTGTTGTGAGAGAATTGGAGATGGGCATCGACGACGGTGGATGGGGTGATAATGCTGGGCGTGGGTGGGATGGGGAACGTATCTGAGGTGGTCGAGTTGGGTGGACTGGTAAAGGCAGAGAGGGGTAGACGAGGAATGTCTTTACCCCTACGACGTGACATAGATGATGATGATGGTGTCTGATCAACTCGCTTGGTTAACTACACTACCATTACTACTAGTATTATTACTACTACTAATCACTACAGATGTCCACCCTGTAGCGATCGTCGAAGCCATGGTTTCGGTGAGACAGAACGCATCCAATTTGACCATCTCTGCGCTTGTTTTCTCGTCTTGAGCGTTCGTCAGCTCTACCGGATCTCGTCCTCTCTTGCCACTCACCACCTGGTCCGTTTGGTCAATTTCTGCAGCAAAAAAGTCATCAAAGGCCTGTAGTGCAACTGCGCGTTCCTCTCTCCGACCTTGTTCCCATCCTTGATCAAAGCCTTCCTGTCTCCCCATCTTTTGCCCTTGCTTGAGTCCAATTTCTTGCCCCTCTGCAAAGCCATGCTCCCGTCCTTCCTCGAACCCTTCTCCGCGACCGTCCTCGAATCCCTCTGCATGACCAGCGTCAAACCCTTCGATCCGACCCGTTTTGAACCATTTGTGCATCCCGTATCTCATCCCTTCCTCTCTCCCGACTTGTCTCGCCTGAGTGTTCTTGAGCTCCATTTGGAACTTTCTTGCCATGTCCCGTGCTCGTGCCGCACTCTCGTCAGCTTCATTTCTCTGCTTCTCCAGAAGCGTCACATCCACCTGCAACCGCTTTACGTCCCGTTCAAGGCGCTCGATTTGCAACTGGTACCGTTTAATTTCCTCCTTGGCGCGCGCAGCTTCCAGCTCCGCAGCGTATTTGCTCGACTCGGCTTTTGAGACACGGGCGCTCCATTCGTGCACCCTGGACTCTGCATGTTCAGCCCTAGATACAGCCTGATTCGCTCGACGGATCTCCCGATCCAGTCTATCACCTGTCGATCGAAGGAGCGACTTGAGTTTGTGAGCCTGCTTCTCTTCTTCGGCAAGTACGAGACCCAGGATCGAGGACGTGCGTGGCTCTCGACTGCGCGTACTCGAAGAATGTCGCTGGCTTCGTGAGCGACGACCATTGGTAATATTTTCCGAACCATCGATGGCATCAATGACCGCAGGGTCCCTGAGATAACCGGTCAGCGGCGAAGGGGCGGATGTTGCCTCTCGTATCTGCGCAATGATGTCAGTCCGGTCCTGCACGTCACTCTTGTTGAACATATCAGGGTGCTCGTCGTCATTGGAAAAGTCGGAAGCGAGATGTTCATGAAATCGAGAAGTGCTCATAGGTTGAATTCTGTGGGTGGAGAACGAACGGAGTGGAGTGGGACTGCGCTCCGCTGCTTTTACTTACTCCAACAGCAGCAGCAGCAGCAGCAGTGCCTCGCGCTGACACCGACAGCCAACGCGTGGTATGTGCATGTCCTTGTATGTACTAGCATCAGTTAGCTTAAGTATGTCGTAGTCATCTACAAAAGGAAATTCGCATCTCTCTACATCCTACAGTCATGTCCTTGAAAGCCGTACGTGTTCATCTCTGTCCTCTCTACCGTCTGAAACTCTTTCTCTAGGTCGTCAAATGTGCGTACCAACATGCTGCATATCGCTCTCATAACCAACGTCTACCTTGTAGCCGTCATCTCTGGTGATACTCTCGTCTTGCGTGGTCCCGGACAACCCCCAAAAGAAAGGTAATCCTTCTCACCCAGCGTGTCCGACAATGCAGAACGTGACGTGCTACACTCCAAGAATACTTCATCTCGCAGACGTGTCCGCTCCAAGAATGGGCAACACTACCAGGGAAGACGAGGCACGTCTGACTACACCACACACCCCATACTCGTGCTGAATCATTTCCCTCCAGTTATGGGCATTCGAATCCCGCGATTTCTTACGCACCTTGGCCGTCGGAAAGCCCATCTCGTTTACCTCAACACACAGTCTACCCCCGACGGATGACATCACACGCGATATCGGGACTGCTGAAATCGGCGGTCTCGACGTCACTTTGGAGCTTCTGAAGAACGGTTGGGTCAAGGTCAAGGATCTAAAGCGCGAACCTACCGAGGATGACACACGCAAGCGTGATCTCGAAGCTGACGCCAAGACAGCAGGATTGGGTATTTGGAACGGCCATGGACCTCAGGTGATTGCCGGACGTTCAGACCTCCTCTCTTTCACTGACGATGCGTCCAGATCCGTGTAGTGCATCACACCATGCCCCAGGACTCTCAGGCTTTCGTCTCGGAGTGGAAGGGGAAATCCATCGATGGCATGTATTCACACTAGACAGATCGACCAACATCTAAATCCCTTTCCTCCTCTCAGCCCTAGTGGAGCAAGTTCGAGATGGATCAACCCTTCGCGTACGACTTTTCATGCCCAACGAGGAACAACAGCTGATAAACATCGCCCTTGCCGGCGTTCGCTGTGCGAGAGTGTCTTCAAAGCCCGACGATCCATCAGAACCATGGGCAGAAGAGGTCAGTCTGACAGTCTGCTGTCGATCACATAATCCGAGTCAGCCCAGGCCCGATTTTTTACCGAATCGCGATTACTTCAACGTGCTGTTCGCGTTGTGATCTTGTCCCTGCCCAATTCTCCGGCAACTCCCTTCCAAAGTGCAAACGCTCCACTACCACCTGCCTCAATTTTCATTGGTTCAGGTGGGCTCCTCTGACCACTGATGTTACATCCACTCTTCATGACATCCGTGTTAGTCTTGCACCCTGCGGGTAATGTCGCCGAACATTTGGTCGCAGCAGGGCTAGCCCGTGTCGTTGACTGGCATGCTGGCATGCTCGCGAGTGGGGGTGGGATGGAGCGCCTTCGGGCAGCTGAAAAAGTTGCCAAGGAAAAAAGAGCATGTCTCTATGCCAGTGCCTCAGTTCCGACTGCTACCGCTTCGATAAAAATTAATGGCGGTAGCGAAAGCCCTTCATCGTTCGAAGGCATCGTCATTCGTATATGGAACGGCGACCAAATATCAGTGGCCGAAAAGGAAGGCGGGAAAGAACGACGGCTGCAGCTCAGCTCTACGAGGGGGCCCAAGTGAGATTCTGATCATTCTTGTGCACGTGCTACGCTTTGACCGAGGGGCTTTAGACTTTCTGATCCAAAACAGGCCTTTTACGCTCAAGAAGCCCGAGAATTCTTGCGAAAGAGGTTGATTGGCAAAAACGTCAGGGTGACTGTTGATTTCATACGTCCCCGTGAAGGCGAATTCGAGGAACGCGAGTGCGCCACTGTCAGATATGGTGGACAGAACTCGTACGGGTATTTCGCTAGGTGGCGATTGTGTGCTAACCACCGCTAGAAATATTGCCGAACAATTGATTGAAAAGGGTCTTGCAAGTGTCGTTCGCCATCGTCGAGACGATGAGGACAGGTCACCAGACTATGATAAACTCATGGCGGCTGAACAAACGTATGTGAGCGTCGTCTCGTGAGACACGATGAGTAAACCCGTCTCGCAGTGCACTGACAGAAACTCGGGGGATTCACTCTGGCAAGGATCAGGCGCCACCTAAACAGCCGCTTAACTTGTCCGAGGTAGGTTGCTCATGACCACTCTAGACCCCGTTCACATTTCCAGTCAAGATTGCATCGCGTGCAAACTCATTCTTGAGTGGGTTCAAGCGGCAGGGTAAGGTACCTGCAATCGTTGACTATGTTGCCTCTGGGTCACGATTCAAGTATCCTTTCCTGTATCTCTTCCCCAACTTGTGGCTAAGTCTTTCATTTTAGGTTGTACCTCCCAAAGGACAACCAAACACTGACCTTGGTACTGACCGGTACTTTATTCTATCCTCGTCCTTCGGTGTACTACCTCACACCTTACAAGGTATCAGATCGCCACGTTCCGCACGTAATGCATCAGAGAAGAGTGAACCATTTGGTCTTGAAGCTGCAGAGTTTGCAACAAGACGGTATATGCAACGAGACGTCGAGTTTGAAGTCGAATCGACCGACAAGTCGGGCGGCTTTATTGGAACGCTGTGGCTGAAAAATGAAAATGTTGCTGTTTCGCTTGCCCGAGAAGGGTATGCATTCGTGCACTCGTTTTCTGCGGATGGCCTATCATGGGCGAAACAGTTGTATGACGGAGAAGTGTGTACTATCGTCTCTCTTCCCCGACGGATACTGATGCATGAACGCCAGGCCGAGGCAAAGCAAGCACGGCGTAACGTAAGCTTAACTCGTCAAGTACAGAGACCCTTGCTGAGGCATACGTAGGTGTGGAGAGACTATGACGAAGAGGTCGAGAAAGCAGCGGAGGCAGCTGCCACGGACACTTCTACACCATTAAAGCCGGAGTACATCGATATCATCATCAGCGATATACGAACACAGAAGGGCCTCAACTTTTCTGTCCAAGTATTGAATACTGAAGGTTGGGTGTCTATAAAACTCCTCTAGCTAGCCTGCTCAATGGCTCGACTTACAGGGATAGCCTCCCTGGAGAAGTTGATGCGCGATTTTTCATTGCACCACAAGTCTGCGTTAGTATCCACAAACTTCACACCAGCCAATGGCGATCTGGTCTCTGCCAAATTCTCGGATGGTTCATGGTATCGTGCCAAGATTCGCCGGATATCGCCTATCAAAAAGGAGGCAGAGGTCACGTTTATTGACTATGGCAATCAAGACACGGTCAAGCTTTCGAATTTACGACCTCTTGATCCAAAATTCCGCTCACTACCTGGTCAGGCGCAGGACGCACGCCTCAGGTCTGTTTCCCTTCCTTCACGTCATATGTGTGGGTTCATCGTTTGTCTAGTTTCGTGAAACTAGTGAACCCTGAGAGTGAATACTACCTGGAGGCGATAGATCGGTTCCGCTCCCTTTGTGATGGGCGCAAACTCATCGCCAACATTGACCACAGAGAAGGCAACATGTTGCACCTCCGCCTCATTGACCCTGTAGATCCTGACGCTGCGCAGAACGCGCTTGCATGTATCAATGCTGACTTGCTCCGCGAAGGTCTTGCTTCTATTGACCGAAAGAACTGCAAGTACCTAGCAGCATACCCGCAAGTGGTCAAACACCTGCAAGAGTGCGTCGCGGCTAGCAAACGGGACCGTTTGGGGATGTTTGAGTTTGGGGACATTGAAGAGGATGAGTAGGTGGGACCGTCTTGAATAACATATCTAGTTTCTTTCTTTCTTTTTTGATCTAGTTGGAAAACGTCATCATTCAGCCTTTTTCCAGATGCCCCTGCGACACACTTCTTTTGTTCTTCATATGTTTTGAGAGTGAGACAGAATAAGCACTGTTGGAGCACGGAATTCCAAGTTGCCATACACGTCCACCAATGCCCTTGCTCCGACTCATCCACGGACAAAAATCACGCCGTCTAGCCCCTTCAAAATGGATTCGAATTTGCCCCAGAGCAAGTCGGTTCCATCAAATCTGATCACAGGCAGGCGCCATCGAGTATCAATTTCTGGTTCAGGGAGCTACCAAAGCCACCTTTCCAGCCTCGGGCAACTCCACCGTGTTCGCACCATCTCTGAGCAAATATCGCTGCATCCCGCAAACCCGGCTGAGAACTACATTGACTTGCGTATCCTAGAAGGCGGCCTCGCTTCGGAGCCAAGGCAAGCGCGCGCGGGGCGACTCTTTTTACTGAAGCAGATCGTCACAGATCCAGCAACGTTTCTGTCGGACGATCTCCGGAGGATCCTCAGTGGACACATCTGGCGACTACGAACGCTTCTGACGTTGTATGGCTGTCTCTGCGTGCTCTTGTTCACGATCAAGATCTATACCTCTTCTCGAGAAGCGTTTCACCAACCACACCCGTCGTCCTGGCGGCCGGTCGCTCAAGTCGATATCCGCGGCACGCCACTACCACCGCTCATGAACGTCTCGTTATCTCAACGCCTATCGGTTGCCTTCAGAGAGCTCTCGCCCCAGGCACATTTAGACACGTTTGTCGTGCGAGGCCATATAAATCCTAGCAAGTCCGACTCCGATCTAACTGCTTGCCTATGGATCGAAGATGTTCACATCGAGGAAGCCCTCGTATCCACCGCGGAATGGCCAGGCCCAGCTTCTCTCGTCGTCGTTACCACACGCGTGCCCAACTCGGCCGAGCACAAGAACCTCCTTGGCTATCTTACAACGAAGCGCGTGCCTGCCAACACTTCTGTGCACGTTTTGTACGTGCCGTCGGTCACCGGTGGATCATCAAACACGTACCTCAACATGGCTAGGTTCTTTGCGCGCACGTATCGGGTCGTCTTGTTTCCGGATGGTATCCCCAAGTCCGCAGTCTCGGGTCACAGTGCGCGTTGGTTATACAAATTGCCCATCGATACGCCCCATCCGGTCCTGCTGGGCAACGGATCGCATAGGGCGTATCCCGGGTCGAAATTGTCTGCACCGATCGTTCTTCCAAGAGACCACCCGGTTTGGTGCTCAGAACGTTTCTACTTGTTTGGATCGCGCGCTCTGGATTGGGACGATTGTGTATGGAAATTGTGGCTCGAGAGCGGCGGAGAAGCCTCGTCGATGGCTGTTTCCCGCTTTGGAGACGGTTTCAACTTGAATGCGACCGCCTCGGTCTCGCCTTTTGTGGTACGTTTGTCGTGCTCTTCGACCCGAAATCATCGAATATCTGCTATGTGTAGATGAAGATGCGTCTTCGCTGGTCTGCTAAATACAGGTCAGAAGCATGTGTATTTGCCCTTAAGAGATGGCAGGCACTCGGCTCGCTGTCAAGGGTTGAAAAAAAGCACATGCAATGGAGAAAGAAGTTCTGTCGTGAGGTGAAGCTGACCGATCACCACACCGTTACTCTGGATATCTGAATCTTCGCCCTCTCACCAGACTGTTGGACCCAGTGTACTAGACATGACTTGAGCTTCAAACCACACAACGTCCGCTTTGCCTTGTCGATTCATGTTTAATATTCTGTTTACCCCTATAACTGCCTGTCACGCGTCCGCAATTTTTTGAGCCTCTGCTTCCTCGTCATCCACATCCATGGCAGCCTCGTTTATATCATCTCCTTCATCGTGATAGGTTTCCCAAATTAAGTCTAGCTCTGGTCCTTGGATCACCCTCTCAAGGAGGGCTCTGGACAGATCTGTATACTCGTTAGCCGATTTTACTCGATTCATCAATGGACACAGACCTGCGAGTCCCACTAGCCGTTGTCTATCTTTTGCGTCCAACCAATAAGGAGGGGTTGCATAACTGAGACGCCCAAGTGTAAGAATGAAGAAATGAATCAGTCCTTGGTATGTCCTTGCTGGTGGGCGGAGCAGACGTTCGCGTAGATCGAGTATCACATCTCCACCGAAGACTAGGTGATGGAGCAACAGCGCCGTGTGATTGATGATATGTATCTTTCTGTTCTCCCGGGAAATCAGCTCCGAAAAGTTTCCCTGCAGAGATACCTTGAGTACCTCGTAAGACCCTGCGAATCATTGAGGACCTCCCAATTCTCGTCCCAGATCGGCGCGACCAGATGGTGGAGATAGAGGACAATGGATGGGACTAGCTCCTGGGATTCAACTAGCAGTGCATGTGCGTCAGAATGTACACTGGAAACCATCCCAAAGAACATGATGATGAGATTCTTCAGTTCGTCAGCCTGTGATACGACGGTAATGTGAAAAATTACTTTGTAATATACCACCTCAATCACGCACCTCGGGTCCTTGGCGGTCAGTACCAATTAGCAGGGAGCAAGTGAGAACGATTGGTTCAGCACTGTTTCCAGTTTGTTCCCTCGTAGGACACGTCAGCGACCGAAATAAATTCCGTCCTGAAAGCAGGTTGGCTGGGAGGCTGCTATTACTGCATGAATCATACTTGTCGACAGCCATAAAAGTACACGCATGTTCCTGATCAGAAACCACAGGGGACGGTGCGGTTGGAGTAATGTCGTGAGCAAGGATGATATACCGGGACAGGCACCTAGGCTGGATCCATGGTGAGCGGTGTGCATGTGAACTCGTGAAAAATGCCTACATGTCTTCGAGGTCATCGGGCAACCCCAAAACGAGGGCCTCATAAAGAGATAGTGTTTCTTTCCCAAGTGAGCAAAGTTCAGGGTGCTCGTTTTCAGTTGCAGCGTCGAGTTTTCGAAGCTGGTTTTGGATGATATTATGCAGCACTCCTAGCACTCGTGGCGTTTCATCGTGCTCGGAAACACGCTGCGATAGCAGAAGAATATGGATGGATGGTAACATATATGCAAGGGTTGTAAGTAGATTCAAGACTGCAGTCAGAGGGAAGATCTGCAGATACTGAGCGATAATCCAGCGTGCTAAAAATGGAAGCAAACCAAATTGTTCTTTGCAAGCGACTCGGCGAGCTCACATAAAGCACAACAAATAGTTCGGGCCGCGCGATCAAAATCCTCATCAAGGTGAGCAGGAATACCTCCAAGAGTATCAAATATCCTCATGAGTGCAGCACTGTGAAACTGAACTTGACCGATGTCCGTCGGAGAGGTGCACATGAGTAGCTGTAAGGTCGGGCGTTTTGGTCCCTGTAGTGTATGCGCAATCACAATATCGTGAAGCTACTAGACATCAACTTCTAGAAATGGTCAAAGAAGCGGGAAGACTAACCATACGATTCCAATTCGGAAGACCTAGAACAGAAGTATTTTCCTGGGAAGAGAGGGTCAAGACTGGTGTCCCTTCCACCATACGAACATCATCGGCCCCAGGATCAACTTGAGGCCCGAAATCTTCCATGGTACCTCCGTCGTCCAATTGGGTAGCAAATGCTTCCTCTGGTTGGCAAAATCGACTCGTCGATTCCTGAGACGGAAGGCTAGCAATGACAAGAGACTTGTTCTGAGCAGTGGATATAGCTAGGTCTACCTGTTGGACAGAGCCCACGGAGGTAAATGATGTAATTTCCCTTCCTTTCTGCCCCTGCGTGATTTGTGAATGCAGAGGACCGGTCCGAAATCCTGATGGAAGGTCTCTTGTCTCCACTGGGATATTCTTCTTTGACTTTTCGAACTCCGATATGATACCAAAACAAGGTCGACGAGGAGTTTCTGGTGGTGGCCGAGAAGGGCCAGCCAAGCCCCATTGACTAGATCGCTGCCTCTGGGTGGGTAAGGGATCTGTTGCTTGCGATACATCATCCTTGAATAGCGCAGGCACAGCGTTTTTTCGTGATGAAGTCTCTGTCTCATGACGCTAGAGAACATATCATACGATGAGCCGTGCGAAGACATGTGTTCCTTACTCTGAAAGTCAATTCTGTTTTCAAACGTTCTTTATCTACTTCATATTGCTTCTGCAATAGGACATGATTTGCATCAGCTTCATCCTTTGCAGCCTTGAGCTTTGCGAGCTGGGCCAGGTGTTCCTGGGCTGTCTGTATAAACCTGACGTTCACTACAAAGTGCTTCGAGGCAGAATGGTATGCTGAGTACCTTTTCCATGCGCTTTCGCAGAATGGTTACCTCTCCCTCCCTGGCAAACTTTGCTTCCAAAGCAGATTCCATATTAGTTTGGATTGTTTCATTCATTTTGCGAAGCTACAGGAAATCTTCAACCTGGGCATAACCGAACTATGTGATTGCAAAGTCCCTCACCTCTGCTATCTGTTGAAGCAACTGTTCAACATAGCCGCTCGATGCAGGCGTAGATGAAACTCTATCAGTTCGTTGGAGAGGCCCATACTGCGTCCGAGCAGCTTCTTGCGATGAAACAGGTGACTGGGTGAACCGTGTTCCATGCGGAGAAGAGGACGACCGGGAAGGAATTTGGGCTGCTCTCACGGGAGCTATCACGGAGGTACCGCGTATGCGAGGCGCAGGGCCTCGGAGTACAGGAGTATTCATAGCAGATCTGGACCCGCCTGCCTGAACAACGACGCCACTGGATATTGGCGCGACTCCCGGTCGACTGGGAGGTCTTGATGAATGTCTTTGTTGTAGGCCATAGGTACCATCTTGCCGGATGGAAACGTCCGGAAGGTCTTCCTCTTCCAAGGTGTCCACGCGATGAAGCACTCTGTTGCTCACCGACTGAGGCTTCCAGGACTCTGTCGTCTTTTGACGCTTGGCCGGGGGCCCGATCGTACTTTGTTGAGGCTGGGTGCTGGAGATACGCCTGAATTTGGATTCTTGTTCATCAAGAAACGCGACTGTCTTGTCATCGAGCACCAAGTCGCCCGAGAAGTAGTCGTCATCCGAATTGTACATGAAAACACTGCTCTGAATGGGAAGATGATGAGTAGAGGAAGATGACCCCAAATCTTGATGAAACTTGGTCTTGACAAGGGGTAAGGTCACATTTACTTACAGTAACTCCATACCAATTTCGCTCCCGTTCCCCGCGGTGCCGACGTTGGCGGACGAGTCGACAAAATCGCTCTCGCAGCGATTCGCAGACCAGGAGAAGAAGCTATCTGTGTTTTCTATCGGCTTGCGTAGAATTTGGACCGTACCAAGTCTTTGGAGTGTACGATGACCGACTCGATCAGAGTCGTTCGACGACCAAAGGCGCAGACGTCACCCCCTTTCATCATCATCGACAACTATCTCTTGCCTCTTCGCTCGCTCGCCCACCTAAGACGTCTTTCACCGCATCTGTAACAATGGGCGCGGACTTCTCAAGGCCTCGCCAGCGAAGGGCGTGCCTTGGGACGCGGTGCATGTATGCGACTCCCTTCTGCATTCCAGGACGATGGTCGATCACCCATGTTTTACTCCTGGTACATTCGATAGACTGGAAGACTCTTCATATACGTCACCCTCATCCTCGCTCTCGGATACCCACTCATCCATATAGACGAGACCGTGTTCGCCTCACTGAGTGGATCGATTGAGTCGGCAGTGCCAATAAACTGGACGATTTTGCTGCCTCGTGCGTTTCGTGGTGCGACGCAGTTTTCTGACTCGGGACCGCAGCCTTGCTCACTACCACACACATATATACTCCCCGGCGGCAGTCCGTGCCAAGTTTTCACCGAAAAGGACTACCCCCGTTGTTCAGGTAACATAACATGCACCGTGTGGTGCATCATCATCCCACCATCCTTGCACCAACCTGTCCGAATTGCTTAAAGCTCCGAATTCCTTTTCGACGACGCCCTATTCTTCCTGTCCAACAAAACCCAGCTTGCTATGGCACTTCTCGTTATAGGTGGCAACGTTGAAAGAGTAGTCTGCATTGAGGTGGAGTAAAGAAGGGCACTATGCAAATACGGAAGACAGGCACACTACGCATCATCTCGGTCCTCGCGCGCTGGCACCAAGATCTATTCAAACGAGGGTGTGTCCGTACCGAGTATGATGCTGACGCCGACGCGAGGAGAGGGAAGTGTGTTTCCCTAAGGGGAGTACTCATACACATGAGACGTACTTGCACATGCTCATCATGTATGGGTTGATTTGCTAGAAGTGATCGAGATACCTTAAGCCACGCGACCTGAATGTATACCATGGTAATAGCCTGGAACGCTATTCGGGGTGTAAGAACAATCTGCCATGATTCGGTGGGTTCATTTCTTGTTTCGCGGACCAATTTTACTTGTATTGAATTTCGTGGATATCACTATCGTTGATGAGGGCGCTATGATCTTCATGCAGAGGCACCTTCAACTAGTGCCAAGCGAGACGTGAGAGACGATGTGGAAGCCAGTTGGTTCAAAGGCGATGATGATGTTGCGCAAAAGATTGGCCTCAGTGATTTGTCGCTTGCTCCGCAGCGGCTGTGCCCACCAAGGTCGACGTCCAACAGTGGGGTCATCTGTGGGCACTTATAGAATGCACATCACCACCTGAGTGTGTGTAAGAACCCTGAAATGTTATAAAAAGGCTCGACAGAATTCCAAGGCACTGTTGTAATACTATGTAATTACTCTTCGGAAACGTCGCATAAAATAAGGCTGCATTATGGCTATGTCTAAAAAGGGTGATTTACAGATAAGTAGTACGTTAGGTCGCCAACGTGGGGTGGTGAACCTTCTGGAGTCTGTGGACGCCGGAAAAGAGGTACGTTCAATGTACCACAATCAAAACCATGGGACTAGCGCGGGTCTTGACTGGAAGTGCAAAGTCGGGAGGTGGGTGCGGGGACCGCAGTAGTGGTCGCTACCGAGCGAAAAAGGCTAGTGTGATACGCCGAATTATTGGCTCAAGCCAGTGCGACAGATCATCGCCTGTTAACCAACGTAGCGAATCCTGATTGCACCGGTCCGGCTTCGGTTTTCCAATGCTGTCATGCAAGTCGTCAGTAAGATGTGAAATTGGCGGATGTAACACAGAAATCACCCTTCAACTCTTCAGCCTCTTGGCTCTGCTCATAGTTCAAAACGAGGCGTTTCAGATGTTGCTGTTCCACCTTATCCTGAAGCTGTGCCGAACGGGTGTGTACTGCGAGGGCAGATTCTGTGGGGATGGGCAAATATCGCATCTACCAAACAGATCAGTCCACATCTCGCCTCGATTTCTGGCCCACAGACCTGTTGCTTGTTTCCTCTCTTCGTGATCACGGTGAAGTTCATCACTGACTCGCCGTTAGCTGCATTGCCCTCGCCACCAACATCTGCCTCGCTATCGTCCGCACGCTTCTTTCGGACACCAGGTGCCAGCACAGCAGAATCCCACCAAGCTGCCTTCTTGTCGACCTTCCTTGATTCCACAGACGAATCTGTGATAATTTTGGCAAGCTCTTTTGCAAAGTCTGCATCGGCCTCTTCAGAAGGGCCTAGGTATTCCTGAGCAGAGAGCACCACAACAGGATCAGGTGAAGGGACACGGTCCTCAGCCTGTGAGTGAAAAAGACGTCTTTAAAGCTAGCCGTGGAAACTCGCGAAGCAGTGCTCACTGCAGATTCCTGGCCAGCCGTGTCTTCGTCTTCTTCGTCATCTTGAGCAGGCCGTTCGTTGTCGTCCTCGCTGTCATCGCCACTATCACCCTCGGTAGCCACTTTGGTGCATGTTCAGCCAAGGAAGAAAAGGTTACGAGTTTTACTTACGACCCGCGTTTTGCATTGCACTGTTGAGCATTTCATCGACCGCCGCTGCCGCTTCCTCGATAGACTTTGGCATCGTTAATTTTGGTCGAATGGCCTGCACAACGATGAGGTTGCAGGTCACCAAACTTCATATTTGACTTACGTCGAGAGAGTCTGAGAGCATGAAATCAACGTCCATAGGTAGCTCTTCCTTGCACAGGACATAATACTAAGTTTCACGTCAGCGTTTATAGCAAATCGAACTGAAGATCGCTTACATGAAAAAACACCAGAAAATTGTCAAGCTTTCTTTTCTGACTGCCTCGGTCGAAGCACATGCCAACTGTGTCTAGCATCGCGCAGGTCAGGCGAATTCTAAAAAAATCATCCGGCATATCGAGGGTGCAGGGCTGACGTGGTAATGGCTGACCGTCAGCTAGGAAGATAATTGAGCGCGAAGGATGTAATCGAAGTGCAAACGAGACTAACGATGTCCGAATGTCACAAGAGACCATAATGTGTCGAACACCAAGCCGGACCCCACCAGACGGTAGATATATAATTCTCCAAGGTATTTCATTGTCGAAATTCGTTGCTGGTTCATGTTGTATATGTTCTGTTCCATTCCCCGACGTATATCTTCGAGCACTTGATCTACGACGGATACGGCGAAGGGGGGATGATAGCGCTGTAAGTCGTACGTCAACATCGCAAGCAGACTGATGTTGCTATATTTAATTTTCCATGGTTTTGTGAAAACTTTGTGTAAACAGCGATACACAAGGGGATCATCCCAGTCCAATTTCCGGATGAGCTTGAGCACTTTGTCGATGGTTTTCTTGGCGAGAACATCAAATATCAGGTGGCGAATGAAAAGTTCTATCGGAGTTCGTTCCTTTTCAACTCGCGGAACACGCTCTGGGGGATTGCACTGGGTGCAGATCATGGTTCAGTGACCAATTCTAGATCATATTTAGTAAGTTCAAACCTGGTAGTAGGCATTCTCAAGCAGGAGCATCTGCCTCTGATCGAAATGCTGCATAGTTTGTTTACGCTTCATGAGCTCCAGCTAGGGAATGGTAAGCGGCCGATAGTAATGCTCCCGCCGGATCCGTACCATAGTACTGAACCTTTCTCTGGTTTCGTCGCTCCGTAAAAGGAAGCGTCCACATCCTTCAAGTAAGAGGGCGATATTTTCTACATTTGTTCCAAAGAAGTCATCGAGGCAGACTTTGAACATGTGCAATATCAGATGGAATGGCACGATACGGAACTTGGTCAAGTTGGACAAGAAGGCGACATTCTGTTTACGAGAGTAGGTGAGTTAATAAAACTATCATCAAGCAGAATAATATGCCTTGATTCGTGTTTCGGCTAATTCTTTAACGACGTTTTTTTTCTTCTGTAAATACCGGAACTCCTCATCTAGCTTGATACGTTGGTCAGCTCCTGGCCCTTGCATAAATCGTGCCAAGCCGGATTGGATGACCCACAAAAGCAACTAGTTCCAATCCTACATCCGGCATATATTTATTTAGGGTGGCGACCAACCGGGAGTAGTGAGGCAGAAGGTCGATTCTGTTCTTCGGAACGGTGGTCAAGAACTAATCTACCCTTATTAGACTGTCCAGCAAAGCAATGCGTGCAATATAACCCACTTTAATGAGCCTTTTTCTGGCAGCTTTGGAATTGAGAAATGCAAAGTCAACTGCGGCTTGATCAATCATAGTCCGGTTGGTAGCATCTGGGAGACGGGCCAAGAGAGCGGTGAGGAGCTGTGAAGGACCTTGCAACGCGAGCTGGGGAGACGACGAAGGAGTCGAAGCCTTGGGAGATGCTGGTGTAGGCGTGATCGCACTTGTTGTTCGAGGAATCCAGTGAGACACTTCTAACAAGAATCCATGGAAGCTTACCGATTTTCATCGTCGTTCGGGCTCTCTATTCCATCTCCAGGATGAGCGTCCCCATTAGAATGTATATTTCCGTTGGCCTTTAGCCCCTCAAGCTCTTGTTCCAGTTTCTTCGCCTCCAAGTCAGCCTTTTCCTTCTCGACCTTTTCTCTCTCTTCTTCGGCGGTCTTGTCGATGCTCTCCTCTGACTCTATACCAAGTACACTCTTGGGAACGAAATCCTTTAGGTCTTGAATATCCTCGAAAAACTTCCGTTCTTCATCGTCCTCCCACTTACCACCAGACGCAAGCAACGTATCTCCTGGTTCGTCTGCAAGTATTCCGCCAGTATTTGTCCCTATCTGGATCGACTCTGACCTCTGGGAAGCAGTTGGTAGGGTAGGCATAGAAAGATAGAGCAACTCAGAAAGGCTGAAGCACCATTGTTAAATGGTTGGTATGGTCATACGAATCGCACACACGTTTGGCAGCTTGCAAGGAGTTTCTCATACCCCTTGGTCATTTTCTCGTACGCTTGCTGACGATCCTCAAATATTTCTCCCGAGCGAATATATGCCTCGTGATTGCGGCGGTCCTGTTCTTGGAGTCGCTATGAACACGTCAGTCTGGTGCTCACAGGTGGGCGTGATAAAATGGGCCCGCATACCTTGTGTTCCAAAGCGAGTTTCTTGGCCACAATGTCAAAGTAGCCCTCACACATGCGCTTGAATCGATCGCGTATGTCTTGTTCTACAAGCTCTTCGTCTTCATTAAGAAGGGGAGGGAAGTTTTCATTTTCGCCCTTGGAAGACAGAGCACCAGGTTCCAAGTCACTTGGTATTTGCTTGGTTTGTGCAGGCATCAATCCAAGATACGGTCGGGCATATGACTTGAGGAATGTTGAGAGCAGAGGGAGAGAAGATAGACTAGGATCGTTTGACAACTACATGGGATATCAGTTCAGGGCTATACGACGGGGCAGAACACGCTCTACCAGTTCTTTAACAGCTTTCATTATCCATTCGCCACCACTCCTTGTGGGAGAGTCCATAATAATGCCTACAAGAGCAAGCTCGGAGCACACCCGAAGGACCGGACGCTGGCGGGTAATTCTCGCTGCGTCTTCCTTCTCACGCTGATCTGGAGGGAGGGCAGAGAGAGCAGTCCTTGAGGGAGGGGCAATCACGGAAGCTAGCATGTCCACGAGAGTAGGCGTGAACGACGTTGGGAATCGTCTATGGAGTATGCATATGACCTGCAACCTCTGAGCGCAGACTCGGGTGTGCAGCGTCCAGGGTCCCTCACCTCTACAGCTGCCCACACGTCTTTCTCTGTCTTGCATCGCGAGATACCGTCAAGTGCAGCGCCAGCTATCTCGTCGATGTATTTCTCAAGCGAAAGCGAGTCGATGTCCTTGATGATCTGGTCGCGGTTATCTGCACCGATGGATTGACGCATGCGCTTGATCAGTGCGGTGTGGCGTTTAAGAGACGAGTCAAGTTTCGAGGACTCTGTTGCGGCGGTAAGACATGTTCGTACTAGCAGGACATTAACAGACCTGGAGTGTCGAGAGAAAGGTTGGATGTCTTAAGCTTCGCACGGCGTGCATGACGAGCCTTCTCTTCTTCTACCTTTGATAAATACGAGACATCCATCTTGAATGATAATGGGACGTTGGAAAGACTGGCGATGACCACGGCAGAAAGTGAACTCACGGTTGAGTGAGAGTCGGACGGCGATTTGGCGGTGGCGAGTGCGACGAGAGTGATAAATTGCCTCTTTAGGACACGCATACACCCTTCTCTCTCAACATTGAGCGACCTACACTAGTGCTCACGGTCACCCAAGTCTACGACAGTACCTCATACACAAGACGATTTGGTGTTCAGACAACAAGATCCTTACCCGACTGAGACGTACAGACCGTGATTACTTTGCGTTCCGATAGCGTCAACTTCAATGCCACTGTCATTTGCGTCGGAGTCGATGTCTGTTTCATCTCCGAATGTTTTTTTTCCTGGGTCTATGCGAAGGTTTACGGTTGCGCGGATCATCCGCGGATCATGTGAAACCAAAGCTTATTACGCGAGGAAGGGTAAAGTTGCAATACATTTTCTAATATCGAGGCATGAATTAAACAACTCGACTTTACTAAATGATAAAAGCAGAATGTCATCAGCCGGAGAAACAGGTCGCAAAGTTCGCAGAGTGAAACAGTGCATTGATCGAGTACAGTTAGTGTCGGTTGGCTTTTTAAAATATAAAATAATAAGGTATGTATGCAACGAGGTGAGGCGATCAGATAAAGCAGCGTGGAACCAGGGTAATTGAAGAAATAACGGTACAAGCAGAGCTAAACGGAGCTGAATCCACAGACCACAGGAAAGGAGTTACAGAAACGTCGGTAGGCCATTACCGCACACTGCCCTCATTCACGGAATAATTGAGTTTCCGTTGTCGTTCATCACCTTGTGATCCCGACGAGCGATTGGCGCGTTGCTGAGATGTCGTGGCGTTTAAGTACGTCTTGGAGTATCCTATCCCGCCATTGATACCCGGCACAAAGAGTGCCCCGCGATTATACGAACTGCGTTCTTTCCTGCGCATGTGCGTGGGCTTGGGGAATTCCTCTGGCAGTCCCTGTTTCGGACCCGGGTCCGAAAAGAATATCTTGGGACGCCACTCCTCGCGCTCGTCCATGATGCACGAATTCTTGAATTTCTCGACAAGTGCTTCCTTTCCTCTGTAAACACCACGTTCAATTTACAAACGCCAGCCAATCCAGTCTGCAAAGGCCTACTGATAGTTGGCGTAGCTCATCTGCAACACTTTCTCACTAGAATATATGTTCCTGTGGCATACCATCGTGACCCGTTCAAATATTCGTACGGCTTGTGGCTTACCACCTTTCCCCTAGTGCCATCTTTGCAAACCGCAAGAGATCTTCCACTCCAATAAAGTTGACAAATGCATATCCGACGTTGCATCCTACAGGGCGAAAAATATCAGTGCGATGAAACACGTTGTGGCCCTATGGATCTTATACCGTTCTGGAAGTCCATTCGCAAGTAGAGGAAATCGATACGCCGCGGACAAATCTTGTTGATGTACGCAATTAGCTCTTTATCAGTCATTTTATTTGGAATGTTCTTAATCATGACCGTGGTTCGCGTATCAAGACCCTGCTCGATCTTACGAATGTCCAGTTGGTTGTTTTCCGGAGGGGCCCGCGGAGAAGCCGGATATGTCGTGGGATATACATGGCTTGGAGTAGTGCTGTATGAGTGGGGGGCTATAGACGGAGATATATGCGGTGGATAAGAATATGGAGCAGCCTGGGAGGTAGCACCATGATAATACCCCAGGGAGGGTGAAAACGCAGGCCATTGCTCTGGTAGAATCCCTGGAGTGCCCCATGCGACCCAAGTGCCTGTCGATGCGTCCCAGCATATTGAGGGGCACATGGGCATGGATGACGACGGGGAGACTGAATATTGCATACCATGAGTCAGGGATGAAGAGACCCAGGGGTGCTGCATAGATGTATCTGGAGTGTATTTGCCGGGATGCGTAAAATAGTCGTGCATAACGTGTGGCTGGACCCCCGGGCATGGTGGGGTGCACAGGTCGGCCGCGCCACCAGCCACAGGCGCCTCGAAAGGACAGGCCTGTGACCGATCAAAGGCAATGGAGTTAGTGCTGGTAGTGGACATGAAATCTGCGTCAGCGAGCCTGTGGTCTGTACGGGAACAAACAGCGTCGAAAAAGAGATTGTTTGATCCACGTCTTCCAAGCTGATCGGGGCCAAAGGGACCAATGCGCCCGTGATGATGGTCAACAGAATATGGTTTGTCCGTGGTGGGCTCGATGCTATCCAGAAGACAACGAGAGGCGGGTTTTTGGCGATCAGGGATGGATGACTTGTGGCTATTTACAGCCACCCCTGCATCCAAGTTGGCGGCGTTGGTTCCTTCGTGCTCGCAGGGCCTCGGACCGCCGGGGGCTTCGGCCTCATTCAGAAGAGGAAAGGGAACGCCGCTCGAGGTCGTGATCGTTTGTGACTGCGATAAGTACGTGGAAGCCGTGGGTGTCTTCGGCTCCGCGGCATGCCCACCTCCGAGATGGCCTTCTAGCCCAACCAAATCTTCTTTTTCGAGATTCCTTGGCCCACTACTCCCACCACATGTGCCGTCTCGTTGTAAAAGCCGGAGCTTCATGTTGTCGACTACTCGTCCGTTCAGACCTTCCCATGCCAACTCCCCTGCACGAATGTCGTAGTACTCGACCATAAAAAGCTGGCAAGCATACAAAACGGTCAGGCTCGAATCTATCGCAGATGCACAAGAGGAAGATTTTTTAGCAACTCGACGAATAACTCGAAGAGCAACATTCCACTCTGTGTGCCCTATGCATACAAGGATTCTTCGAAGCGAAACACACCTGATTACATTTCTCTTCATCTTCTCTCAGGAGGCAGAACGACTTAAGTTCTCCGTACTTTGCCATCACGCTCTTGAGTTTTACGGGAAGGAAGAAGCGGACTCTGCTCCAGCTAGAGTATGTGTGATGATCACGCTCTGTCCCCATTCCGTCCACCGACACATGAAATGTACCCTCTGTGCGTGTCATGGACGCTGACTGACCAAAGAGCTAGGAAGTTTGAGAACGGCAAGATGTGTAATCTAGACAGACTCACTTGTCGGAAATGATCCGGAGTCACGAACAGACATGTCAGGGTCTCCGCCCATGGGGTGCTAACTATACCCTCGCAAGAGGTACTCCGTGTTTCATCTACGTCAGTGTGATGTGGATGTGAGCCATTCGTCTCTATAATACGTTTAACTCTCTGTGCGTCACGTATGTCGTAGAACGCAAGCATTATGATGCGTTTTTCTTGGAAGCGATAATAGATTGCCTGAATGACGCTCCCGATGTTTGACACACCTTGCGGGCTGACCCGCTGCGTGGAATAGTCATCAAGGCAGGCCGCCAGTGAATGAAAATATGGACCAATGACATCTTCAGAGAGGTTGTTTGGAACATTTCCAATCTAAATTGACGCTGTTGGCCTGGCCTAGGTGGAACACGACAAGAGACTCACAATCAAGAAACGACTCTCTGCAGAATCACTGGAAAGCAGGTTTTGGAGGAAAGGAAATTGTTCGTCGTTGGATGGGTTGAGGTCTGTTGAATCCGGGTCCGTACCATCGCTTCTGAGGGACGAGGAAGGTGTGAGAGGCGGGGTGAGATAGTGCTGAGTTTTCGGTTGTTGAGGAGAACGTTTGGTTAGGTGCTGGTCAGGGCCCTTTGCGGCAAAATTGGAGGACAACATTGCGGGACTGTGGGATAGAACCTGGGATGAGGGCTTGTGCACGGCTGGATGTGGACGCGTCGAGAGAGGGTCGGAAGAAATATTATTGCGCGCGCTGTGTCACGTGGTAAGGAAGGCGCGGAGACGTACGATGAGACATTTGGACTGTACCGCAAATTTGGGAGGGAGGGGGAGGGCTGGAGGCGGGGAGGACGAGCGTTGCCGTCTGACGTGAGGCGTAGCGAGGCTGACATGGTTGAGAAAGAGGATGGGGCTCGAAAAGGTGTCTGTGGAGGGGAATAAAGCTTAAGAAGGGGGGAGGAGAAGCATTTGACAGGATAGAAAAGGAACAAACTGGGAAATGGATAGGCTGAACGGGTGATTAATTTGATGGGGGGAGTTGACGTACAGAGAAGCGATGCTTTGAGAAGGTAGGATCTCGCGTACCTCCGCGCATGCACGCGGGACGGAGAGTATGGAAAGGAGAAGTAAGGAATCGTCAGTAATGCGGAGACACGAGCGACATTGCATTGGATGGCGATACAAAGGGAATGGTACGAGGAGAGAAAAGAACTGCGCTCAAGTACAGAGGGCGACTTCTAAACTGCTCGGAGAAGAAGGGAAAGGACGTGGACACGTCACGGGATATGGTAACTGTATGGACCGGGCAAGTCTGCGGTGGTTTCTGGTCAGATTAACAGTACTTCTTACCAAAACCTGATCAGGCCGCAAGGTGAAGGAGACACGGCAAGGGCGATCAGTGGTGACGCAAGGAGCGACAGAGAAGGAAGTACTAAGGCTGGTGAAGACGAGCATGTCGCGTGCGAACTGTACAGATGTCGTTCACGGAAATGTCTGCAGAAATGGCGCGAATTCTCGGAGTAATCCTCGCCAGGTACATGTCCGCAGCTATAGCAGCACTTTCTGAATGACGCAAAATGCCACCCGATTGCTCTATATCAATTTCATTTATCACCGGAGAAGACCTGTCTGGTTACAAATGCGCCCACCTTACGCAACCCACACATCTCCCCGGCGTTTTGGGTTGCATCAGGCCAAAACGGACGAGACACTTGCCATCCTCTTGCAGCGCGTTCTATCTTACGACGGGGCTAGTAACTCCCCGGGCCACTATCCGGCCACGCGCCTGGGCAAGCACTGGGTGACAGCTACTCCAACATCGAACACGTGCTTGGCCACAATAGACCCACCGCACCTCGTCGAGAGTCTGTCGGAAATTAAAAACAAGCCGCCGATAGGCTGCTTACCTCGGCGACAGGAATGCACCAACGCCCGTCTGCTTGCAAAGATAGTCGTCCTTTCGGCCCCAGCTCGAATTCAGCAAGATGGTCAGATCTATGGTTTGATAACTTATCCAACTTAACCGGCGGGGAGTATGATATCCGTCATGGTTCACTTGCATGTCGTAAAGTAATTGTCCCAATGCTTACTAAGAGGCGTGATTTTCTGAAAGTTCTGCGAGCACCACCAACTTGGGCGAAGTTAATCATCATGCCGTTCTACAAGATGCTCTGTATAGCCGCTCACTTCAAAGAATACGTGCGCGTTGGGTCTCTCTCTCTGTAATTCTCTCATTTGACTGTCCAGTTTAGAGACATATCAAAGCCCTTGTAACAATGTCTGCGCGCCATGTCATGGACAACGGCGGAGTCGTACGGAATATCGAATACTGGGGAACCCAAACGCTCCCTCAAGTCATGAGGAGACATAAAAAAAGCCAGACAGTCGGAGAGTCAGTTTTAATTCACCCCGTTCTTCCATATCTCACAATATTCTAGCTATTGGACTATGTACTTTGATACCTCACCTCAAACCCTCAATTCCTTGGCTCTCAAACTACGTCGAGACCCACGTGTCGTACGCTGGACGATGCTCAAGCAGGGCGACAAAGTACAGGACATAGTTTTACCCCGCGAGAAGACTGTTATGAGAATGGACTACCTGAAGCCTCTCAAGGAGAACTCGTGGTCAGACATGAACCCTTTCTGACCAGCCGCATTCTCCTCGTATTTGATAATGTTCGCCTAATATTCTCCTGTTTGTCATAGCAGCACAAGCGTGGTTCTCAGATTCGATGTAACCCTGAATTTAACTCAGAAGGGTTCCAGGACAATCACCGATTCTCTCGAAGGACTACTGTTGTTGAACAATTCCTCATGCATTTGCATGATGACCTCTGCAAATATAATAATAACTCTTTACGAACATACTAGATGGGGGCCAGCCAACTTCATCTTTCCATGAAAGTGTGAATGTTCAGTGCCATTAGCAGCCGCTATTATCACCATTTTGCCTCACCTCGCCTTCATTACACAATCGAAACGTCGTAGTCTCTGAAGTCACCCAGTCGATGACATCGTATAGGCTGGAAACAACCCTGACGTCACGAAGGTCTTCATTCGCCTTCTTATTTTCCTGGTCTCCATCGGGGCTAGGTCGTCTGATCAATAATGCTCGCATTCCGGCGCCCAGGGCGCCATAATAGTCACTTCTGTTGGTTACTGCCAGACCACAGAAAAGACTGAGTGAGCTCACCACTGCAATTCGTCGCCAATATGCACGCTCTCGCTAGCATGAACTGTGTTGTCAGAAACTCGCTGGAAGACACGTCGGAATATTTCTCCATTAGGTTTCTCGACCCCCTCTTCTTCACTCAGGAGAATAACATGCAAAAGCGAGGATATTCCGAGGTCGGCCAGGACGAGACCTGTTGTGGGAGATGATCATTCCGGTGCACTAAATAAATTAAATTATGTCTGAACATACGCATTCTTGCATCTGAATTACTAATGAGAGCCGTGTGAATATTCATTTCACGCAGTTGGTTCACTGGGAGTTTACGCATCAAATCTTCAAAAGTGCCATAGAGATGACAAGATGCATGACATACGTAGGGGAAGTGCATCAAAGAGTTTGTATCCTTCACTGGAACTGAAACGATATATAAGTCTGGGTACGATTTCGTCCAGGGACGCTTCAACTGCTGCATGCATCCTGTCAAGACCCATGTGTTTTCGGTGAGGATACGAAATAGCCGCATATACCCTGCGCGTTGGCACCCGCACCAATGGCTGTTCTCTTGATAACCTCGGACCACCATCCGGAAGCACCCAACTTGCCGTGGTATGCAGGTTTGTCCTGCTGTACCTGCTTCAGGCCTTCAGGGAGGTGGGTCGGACACGGGCCGGTATACAGACATGCTTACTCACTGGCTTTGAAAGAACGTTGCAGGGCAGTCGGACTTAGAACGCCGAGGAATGGTGCAAAGACCTCCGAGTACTGGAGATGGATAGGTTTTCTGGGCGTGACTAGGGTGTGCAGGGCATCCAACGAGACGAGTTTTATGGTCATTAGCAATGGGGTAAAGGTTAGCACGAAATGGAATGTACATGTTTACATACATAAATGGGCTGTGTCGGATGGCCCTTGGGTGGCTCAACGCACATCCGCCTCCGTCGTCGCAGCACATTGTCTGCTCGTCGCCGCTAATCACCCGCCACTCTTTTCAATTCGTCTAGTGTCAAAAAAAAACACTACGCTACGCACTAGCGACTAGTGCCGACTTGGATGTCCGGCGACGTGGTGCACAACAGCAACCTCCGATAATTTCAGGTACTAGAACACGCCGCAGGCGTCAATCCCCGAGCCACATACACGCTTCCTCGTTGCTCCTTCTCTCCCGAACGGTCATCATGTCCAACACTCCCGCCCTCGATTCACAATCGCTCCGCCGCACACAGTCAACTGGCGACATTCCCACCGTAACCCAACCTGCTAGAGCCCGGATATCCGCCTCGCATCGTCTCTCGGCACAACGTGGCTTGGAAACTACTCCTTCATTACCTATAAACAACACAGAAGTTCCAGAGTAATGTTGATTTTAAATCGTCTTCCTATTGATCACTGATGGCCCCCTAGATCAACCTCTTGGTTCAGGCAGGCCGCCCAAACCCCTAGCGGGACCCTTCCCGCACCAGCCCCATCGCAACCAGCCCAGCAGTCCCCGAGGACGTTATTTCAGAAGCTGAAAGATTTGTTAGGTATGGGACCAGATGCATCCAGGACCAGAAAGGCCTTGGTGTCACTGGTCGGAACGTTACTTT
Organism: Austroboletus festivus; assembly: GCA_038088875.1. NCBI lineage: Eukaryota > Fungi > Basidiomycota > Agaricomycetes > Boletales > Boletaceae > Austroboletus > Austroboletus festivus. The sequence goes on along the minus strand of JBBPJU010000043.1, from coordinate 8,256 downwards.
ACAACTTCCTTCAGGTCAGTTGCCGTTTGTCACATAGCACTCTTTTTACCATGGCGGATTCACTAGGTTGTTGCTGTCGTAACACTCCTAAGTGCTGCTTCAGCGGTCAAGAGCCCACAGGATGCCACGGTTAGTCAAATACATGCATGCGGTCGTCCTTTGGTTGCTTGGAATTCTCTGTGGTTGGTGCGACTCGTATTGTCGTCTGGGTTGACATATTGGAACTATCTCCGCATACGGACAGCGTAAGTGGATATCGATTCATTCCGTGTCCCTGCTTTTAATCGAGAACCAGAGATAACGCTCCAAGAGAAGACTCAGAGTCATCGACGCAACCAAGCGAGAATCAGTCGTCGCGTCCTAGTGATTCGAGGCATCGAAGACAGCAAGACAGAGACTCAGAAGATCCCCCAGTACCCTACAACCATATCTATGCGCGGTTTGTCAACCTACGCTTGATAAGTAGTTGAACCTAATCTGGTGTTAGGCTGTCTCTCTTTCTGTCCATGTTCACTCTGACATGGTTTTTGACCGCACACATACTCGAATACACTTCAGTAAACACATGCCGCCTTTCTGCCCCTCTTGTCTGGTGGCTTACTTTTGGAATCTTGTGTACTATGTACTTACTCGTCTTGGAAGTCGTCCTGTTTGGTTTTCTTGTATTCATGGTTTTGCCTTTCATCATGGTCAGTCTCACAGCGATCTTTTCTCCCGGCATGAAGTTGATATTACTTCCGAAGCTCTTCTACAGCATTATATTACTATGCTTGGGCCGTCATCCGCTACAGAATCCACATTACATCAAGCCCGACATCGGAAAGCTTCCCAGATCCCTTGTCGACCGCATTCCTCTTGTTATCTATATACCACCCCCACCTGATGACGCATCAGTGCCCATTTCCCTCCCAAAGCCTATTCATACGTATCCTCCGAAACCACCTGCACCCGCCGCGTCAAGAAAACGATTCGCGTTTTTCCGTAGGAAGGCCTCCAAGAAGGACAAGATGATGGATGCGGACAAAGATCGGAGTGCGGACGCATCGGTGCCGAAGTCAGATGCGAATAAAGAGCCCGAGACTTGGGAGGACAGCTGGGAGCAATGTGAATACCCGTTTGTTCGGCTGGAAGGCAATCGTGCGGCGTGTGCGGTTTGTCTAATGGACTTTGAAGAGCCGAGAAGGCTTTCCCAAGCCCCTCAACAAGATCCTGATAAAAACGATGCACCGGACGCTTCATCGTTACCCCATGCAGAAGCAGTAATTTCAGTTGAAAATATCACAGAGGAAGAACGAGATACACTTCCACGACTGGAAGATGCTGGGGAAGGGCCCCAACCATTACGTCTATTAGCCTGTGGTCATGTCTTCCACGTGAGTATCTCGATATTTGGTTCTATTTGTTTTTAACTTATCAAGCAGAAAACATGCATCGATCCCTGGCTGACTGATGTTTCTGGGCGGTGTCCGGTCTGTCAACGCCCTGTTGAGATCGGCGAGAAACCACAAAAGAAATCTAGGCGGAGGCAACGTCGTTAATTCGTCTGCATCCTCCTACATATGCGGTTGTAAAGAGAAGATAGGATATTCAAGGTAGTGAATCGTAATGTGGTATTTTACATATTGGACGTGCTAAATCGCCATCCTGCATCATGTATTTGCGTTATCGACATTCTTTTGGACACGCTGAAACTTTCGTTGTGGATCAAAGGCTGGGCCTTTGTGATCGGATTCCTAACCAGCTGACATCATATTGGTCGTTGAACCGATCCAAACCGGTGAACCCCCCTAAGTGTGAAAATTACAAGTAATGAGTCACTGTCGTCTCACCGCTGCGTCGTGACGATGCCCGTAGGAGTTTCTGGTCAGCAGGCCGGAGCGGCTAATGTCTATGCCTCGCCGACTGAGATGGTATATCAATCTTTTCTTTTCTTTCAGCATTCATGTTGATTAGAGTGTAGGACCAGCCATTCTCTCATGAATTTTTTGACATGGACACGGGCACCGTCGCAGCCCGGAAAGTCTGGCTCAAGATTAGTCTGGTGGCTGTCGCCCTTGTTATATTCATTATATTCGCAATCTTGTCGATCTATTGGGCAGCCATTGGCAAATCCTATGGGTACATTCATAATCTATCTGGCTATGTCGTAGTACGTGTTTTTAAGCTTGCGAAATCGGCGTAAAGTCGGGGCTCCTGCTGACACGCCTGTTACAGGACTTTGACGGCGGACAGATTGGCCATGCTGTGACACAAGCTCTCGCAATGCCACACGGCCGTGAGCAGCTAACATGGTTAGTACGAGACCCCTCTGAGTTTCCAAACGGACCATCAGGAGTTGAGGCGGCTCTTCTTGATAATCAATGTTGGGTAGCCGTGACCGGTGAGTGCCTGCGCTCTTGGGGCCTTGAAGTCCGTTGATACATAAATCTCAAGTCAACCCGGGAGCCACCTCCAATCTCCTTGAGGCAATAAACACCACCAATGCAACATATAATACCTCTCAAGCGATTAGTGCATACCTAACAAGCGCAAGGAACGAAGCCGCATAGTGAGCATCCACGCTCCTATTTGAAGGTTAATTCTGCTGATATCCCTTCAGCCGCATTCTCATTTCTCCGATGGTACGAGTTTTCTTTCGTGACCTTGGTCTACGATAACACCTTTTGTAGGTGATTGCGACACTTACAAACATCACTCAGATGATCAATCTTGATCTTGCGGGGCGATTCGCGTCCTATCCAAACCTTTCTGGTTTGATGAGTGCTGCGCCGTCCCTCGTGATATCACCCGTTAACTACATGGTATACGACCTCAGACCTTTCAACGTTCCTGTGTATGTCCTCCCTTTGGGTGAGTGCTGGTAACCGATCCACCTTAGGGCATCTGCCGTAGATTATGTTGGACTCATATATCTGGTGATCCTCGCGGTACGACATGTTTTGCTGTATTATCGAACTTGCTAATTCTTGTTGCATAGTTCATGTTAACGGTGAGGACCAGCTGATAAGCTCTCTAACCCTTGCTAATGTAATCACATTCTTTCAGAACCATCTTTTGGCTGCATGCACCTCAAGTGGTCTTGGTAGGCGTCTGACACTAAGGTCACTAATCTTGCTGCGCCTTCTCTGGCCTTTCATCCTGTACTTCTTCGTCTCGGTAAGCGACGTAATATACTCAGCCCCTTTCAGGCTCATATTATGCTCGCAGCTTGTGTATGCCTTGTTGAGTTTGGCATTTGGTGTTCCATTTGGACGATAGTAAGTAATTTTATGACCATAGTTTGAGAAAACAAACCAGTTTTTATAGCTATGATGCCGGTTTCGTTATTTATTGGATGATGTCCTGGATGGCAATGACTGCACTGTACGTTTCTACCCATTTGCTAATAGCTGCCACTGAGGGTTAAATAGGGGGTTCGCATTAGAGGCGATGATCACCATCATGACAGTCAAGTTTGTTCCAGTCTTCCTTGTATTGTGGATCATTGGCAAGTCGCCGCTTTTGAGCAGCTGTGTCCGTGACTCAAAAACATGACTTAGTTAACGTTTCTGTATCATACTATCCCATCGAAATGCTTCCGGCTGTATTTCGATATGGGTATGCAATGCCATTTTATAATGTTTCCAATACCGTGCGCGCGGTGGTCTTCAACACAAAAAATTTAAGTACGTTTAACAGCCAAAAGAAAACAACTCGTCTTGACTATGGTCATGTTTCTAGTTGGACTCAACTTTGGTGTGCAATTTGCATGGATTGCGGTTTCGTGCATCACACTGCCGATTTTTCAATGGTTTGTTCGAAGCAGACAGGTCCGAGCCTGGCGTCAGTCACAGGCAACCAAGGTTGAATGATTGAGGGAACAAGGTGGGATATGAGCCTGCTCCCTCTAGATGGTCACACATTGTACAGAATCAAAGCTTAATGAGCTTAATCTGCATCTGGTTACATTAGTCATAGTTATGCCTTGTGTAAAACAGGAATGAATGGGGATGGAATACGATGCCTCTAACAACGACAGGGAATCGGTCGGAAAGTATGATAAGGTGGCCATGACGTGTTCAATTTGATCCTGGCCCTGGACTATTGGACTCGGGGCCTGGTTTTGGGGCTTCTGTTGAAGCATCCTCTTGAACGAGACGTGTTTCTGCCTCTATACGCTCTCGCGCACGAACCACCTTTGATTGTAGATAATGTGAATGCGCAAGCGGGGGCGGCGCTCGTCCAGCTCGTGTACCAGATGCTGGTGGATCTGGGGCAGATCGAAGACTATTTACTTTAAATAGGTGCTCATAGTTCTAAAGCAAGTACACGGTTAGTTGTCCTGTTCGATTTATGTGTACACTTGTGAGCCTCCGCTCACCTTTAGTACGTTTTCCATTTCCTCGCCACGTTTCACATTTAGAATGAGATGTGCCTCATCCAGTGTCATGCGATGTTCGCGTGTTAATTTGTCCGTTGCCGAACCAGAGGTTGCATTGCGTATGCCTCCGACATCGGAGCTCAATGCCTCCGGACGATGTTTGGTATCTAGGAAAAAAAAAAAACACGACAGACAGGCAGTCAAGCCAAGGCACGATACTCGTTTAGCAATGGCATCAAAAATTGCATGGGACCCACTTTGAATGGCCTGTTTACCGGCTGCAGCGAGAGCCTTGCCAAATATTTGTGCGCCGGTCAAGATAATTTGGCCGATGAGCTTTGGCGCGGACTGCGTTGGAAATATCAGTAGCACGTCGACGGTCTCACAAAGAGACGCACCATCACAAGCTGAGCTGGGCGGGACGGTTGGAGTTGGACACCGGAAAGAATGTCTGCACGCCATCACGTGATCTTCGAAAATTGCTTGGCCTGGCATCACTCCTCACGAACGAGAATATGCCGACGGTGACTATGATTTCTGAGTCCAAGAAACGGAAACATAGACCCTCTCAAGTTCCTGACGCGACGATCACTGTCTCATCGAAGAAAAATGAAAAACGACAAAAGATGGCACCATCACTTGAGCAAGACGCTCGGTCCTTGCAGAAGGGCAACCAAAATTCTCCCCAAGACAAAGCAAAGTCGCACACGCTGGCCTCGGACCTCCCGAGCGATTTTTGTACCGTCAGCGCCAGCCTCGTCCTTTCCATACCACCTGTCTTTGCCTCCAATCTACGTGTCGGAGCGGAAGAAATGCTAGATAGTATGGTCATGCGGTGAGCGTTGAAACCCGTGATTGCGCTTGTCCTTAGTTGACAAAGAGGTGCTAACCTGTAATCCAACTAATAGATATATACCACCTTTACAAGGCGTCTTGTTGGCCCACTCAAACATTCGGTTCATGAGCCAAACTGCAAGTATACATGGTGATTGTCCGTTCGCAGTATGTAACGTATGCTTCGACGCGACTATATGGGCTCCCCGAATCTCAATGAAACTAAGTATGCAATGTCTTTCCTGATGCCATTCGATGCTCATCTAATCATTTATTTTCACTGAAATCGGTGTACACCATCGTCCCACTCTTGTGCAGCGGGTACGGTAAACGTGTGCTCCCCTGATCACGTCTCTCTTCTCGTGCATCGCATCTTCAACGTCTCGATCCCCCGACACCATATTCCAAAGGACCAGTGGGTCTTCGAGTATGGACCAGCGGAAAACGACCCAGAGTTTGGGCAGGGCAGAAACGGGGGTACGAGCAACGAATTAAAAGATGCTGTCGATGGAGTGGGAAGCGCGGAGATAATTGATTCCACCACACTGGAGCCATCTAGGGAAACTCGAGAAACGGAAAGTAGTGGCCGCTGGGTCCATCATCTGACCGGATTCAAATTAGGCGATCCGGATGGTTATGTCGAATTTACGGTAATTGGGTATTGCGATGCTCCTGCTCTGTGAATGCCTTGCTGAATGCGCAGCTTGATAGACTGACGGTAGCAAATGAAATGCTATCATTACAAGGGTCTATCCAACCAGACCCATTTTCCCCTGAGCATAACTCACATCCTGACAAAGAAGCCTCTTTTCGCCGGTCCGAAACACCGGAAATCGAAGCTCGGAGTGATACATGTGAAGAGGAAGGAGAGTGGGACGACGAGGACGAGGACGGGTTCGCACGCCTTGCGAGGCTTACTGACAAGGCCCAAGCCACCCAAAAAGCGAAGCGCGCACAAGAAAAGGCGGAACGACTTGAGAAAAGAAAGCGGAGAGAAAATCAAGGCGGTGAAAATGGCGAAGGTATTCGCCATGGCAAGAAAACAAAAAGGAAGCGGATAAAGGAGGCCGCATCTTGATATCGCAATAGTGTTACTTGTGGGACCGTTATATTTTACGAAGTGCGTGACTTGATTTCTCTTCACAACCGACGGCACAATGTACACGCTATTCGCTTAGGGCCACTATGTGACGAGGTAACATGTGCTGGGATGCCTAAAAACACGGACGTGGGGACAGAAAGTGAAAGGTTTCGCAGGTGTGTTAACGTGCTTGAATAATGATCGCACGAATAACGGATCATGTACATGTATGAATTGCGCAATATATCCTGGAGATAAGCAAGCCTTTATAACGTCAGCAATCAATATCGAGGCTCTGTTTTTGTTGCAGCAAGAGACGCCGATTGCAGTGATAAGCATAATATCGGTTGATCATCTACTCTGCGGGCCTGCGGCCCAGAATGATGTCCTGCAAGAACTGGGAATAGGTAGATCATCAGACGTTTTGTGCAAGCCTAATTACTACCAGTCATCGTCAGCCAAAGGCAATGGTAAAGATCAAGGGTCAAGTTCCAAGCTGAACTAGTAGCTTACATCCAACGGCGAGAGTCGACAAGCGTGCAGGTAGGTTCCCAAGGTACTCATTCCCCACGCTCAATGTGGTACTTAGTTGTGATCGCCGCGCTGATCAAGTGCTACTAATAATACAATGGCCTATGTATGGACGTAGGTCCCCCATCGGCCCACGTCTGGTCCGGTTGCAAAATCAATTATTATGTACTCACGAGCCGTGTAGGCTGTCGGTTACAAGTTTGGGCCACCGCAGTTCGCATCTAAACGACAAATCTCTGTTTCCTCGCCACGTTAGCAGCAATTCAATTCTAGAGATATGCTCACAACGCAGTCAGTAGGACCGTTCCATTGAACGTGACACCCAAATGCATCGACTCACCAAGAATGTACTTGATGTACTTGTAATGACTTTTGCGGTGTTAAGTGGTCGCAACTTGTGTTTGAGCGTACACTTAGGTCGCATGTCCGATTTACACTCTGTTCCCGTTGCGGGAATAGACTTACGTCCATGTGGGTTGGTCCCATTTTGTCAAGCCGACTTATTATTTCTTCATCTATCGGCCATTTGTCATCGTTTCCCCGTTGCAAAAGATCATTTTGTATGTCATCTCAGCTTTTTATCGTCCATGAGAGCCCCACAACTGAAGAGGCACATGGTAGATGCCACGAACGTATTTTTGTCTGTTTGGCCACATAGGAGCAAGGATCGGAACTCGTCAACCTCTCGACCGAGAAGTATGCCTGCCAACATTGTTTCATAAGACCAAGGCGGGATTAGATCTTATGTCACAGATACTAGTTGTGTTGAGTCTGCTTAAATGACAAAGTTGGTATTTGCGTGCAACAGTTCCGAGTCCGATTTCATAGGCTGCAAGAATATTTCGTTCAAGCTGGAGTACTGGGTGCCGTTGTGTGTACGTTCAACATTCAACATTTATCTTATCAGTTAACTATCCTACCCGGCGTTGAGCAAGCTCACTATCACACTACTGCCTTGACTGCTAAGCCACAAATCGGTCATTGAGCCGATCTTTCTCCGGTAGGATATCCTATACCAGGATGCATGTGGTTTATGTAGTATAGTTACTGTGCTACCTAGATGCGGTCACGGATCCGAGATACCTGAGATATTTGATGCGATCAAGAATGTCGGATATCATGCTATTAAAAACTTAAACCGATCATTTGCCACTTTAACTTGCAGGTTATATGTGACTCTTTTTTCCAGATAATCCACAAAAGGTGAATACCACTTCAATGAAATCGTTACAACAATGCAACCCTGTTTAGACGTATTTAACAGTAAGGCTAGATCCGCTAGCAGAGGCGGATGTCAGAACTTGATTGTTCTGTTGGATATCGATGATCGTGGCACCGGAGGGTGTGTAAGCGCCATCAGGGCCAGTGGCAGTAGCACTGGTGAACGTCACGGTCCCAAAGTTTGCAAAGGAAACAAGGCTACTGCCTTCTTCAAAGTCTTCCACAATCC
>JBBPJU010000042.1:0-58930 GCA_038088875.1 Austroboletus festivus | reverse complement strand
CCCAGGCAGGGCCCACGCGCTTTGCCGGGCCGGCATGCTCATGGTAATAATGGGACTGGAATTCGCGCGTCCGCATCTCCGTCGGTTCATCCCACGAACCAGCTGCGACATTGGCATTCTGCATCGTCTGTGATGCGTATGCAGCGCATAGATCTAGAGGGGAACGGGGAAAGGGAAAGGGGAAGCGTTTTCCATCATCAGGATGGCGGTGCAATAAAGGAGCTGCCGCCGCCATATGACAATCTCGTCGGATCCGTCGTGAGCCAGTAACATGGCTATTGGGCTGGCTTTCTGATCGGAAGGAGGGAGAGCCGTGATCGGACGAAAGGAAGAGTGTTCTTTGACGATTGAAGGCAGTCTCGTGGTGTACAAGGACCGCCTGGGTCTTTTAATTCCGAGGAAGTACAGTTCTGCACCGACGACATGATGGCTATACATAACATTGACAGTCCCATCTCGTGATACAAAGAAGTACGATACGATGTTTGCTACTGTGTCTGAGGCCCGTACCCCCTAATACCCTCGGCAAAGTTCCAGGATGTCTCCAAACGCAATGAATCTGAGATCCGTACTCCAGCAGCCGTAATAGTTGCAAGTTGATACTAAACGGATGATAACAAGACAATAAGAATCGTAGCCCGAGGGATTAAGAAATAGAAGAACCTTGTTCAAACTTCTAGCGTCACGATAGAAAAGCACGCGCATGCTATCCTCCAGTATCTTGCGCGCTTGGTCTTCTGTTAGTACATCCTCGTACCCCTCCACGGCTTTGCGAAGGAGTGGTTGTGCGATGTAAGCTCCATACCCCGTGGCGATTGTCGAAGCCGAATACGTTGTCCCCAGCAGATCGACAAATGACAGGAACCTACGTCCAAACATAAATGGGTCTCTCCAAGAAAATATACTACCCATCACCTACCTCTTCCCGTCTTTGAACCCACCGATAACGAGCGAATTCCAAAGCGGATTCAGTTTCGAGCGGCGTCCGTACATGACTTGCGACAAGTACTCATGAATCTCTACCGGGCCAAGCTCGTGTCCGTCATCCGCTGCAATCTCCTCGACAGCAGCATTGTCGAGCAATTGTTGTATATACTGGAAGTCAGACATGTCGCCGCTTGCGCCGATGACCGTGTAATCGCCAACGGGCTGAAGACGTTGCACATCCTTGAAGCGCGCCAGCGAGCCATATGATGCTAGAGTCCTCCTATGAGTGGGTACGCGTGCTCGATGACTGACAAGGACGTACCAAGATTATCTGCCGCCATCATGATGCCGTCTTTGAATTTAATAGCAAGGACGCTCGTTCCTGTGACGATAGGCTGTTTTGTACGCTGCACGCCGTCGGCGAATGTGTCCTTGGGTTGATTGTTATTCGGTCTTGGGTGGATGGGGAAGGTGGCATATGGGTCGATCGCATCGGTTCTCTGCCATGCAATAAATTCGAATTGACAATACTGAGGATAAGTGAACCTACAGGACGTCCCCAGTTGGTTGGAAAGTGATCCATAATGGCAAGATAGTGTTCGAGATGGAACGCGCAAGCCTCGACGCGTAACGACGCTTGAGATGGTGTTTACCCGTGTTTGTTATATCCAGACCTTTTAGATTGAGGTAGAAGAATAAGTTATGAAACTAACACCAGCAATGACCACGCCGTACACACCGACGCCGTTTATCCAGATAACGCCCTCTGCACTCCCGCAGACGCCGACGCCGACGCGTGGACGAGGCGCAAAGCGTGGCAGAAAACCACGGGGTGTCGTTCTCAATTCTGGGCCCACCAGTCACCAAACCAATGCAGTAAGCCCGACACTAGGAGGTGCACAATTTACGCCCGTGCAATGGGCTAATCCCGCTGTTCCGTCCGCTGGGCCTTCGACACCTCTTCCAGCGTCCTCTACTGCGCCTACGCCAGCGTCTGCAACCCAGCCCGTGGGTAATGCTTCAGCTGCCGGTGCTGGCGTCGGTGCAGGGGATATCTCCATGGACAGTGGCGACGAAGTGGATCCTTCTACATCTATTACTATACAACCGGGAGGTACCACGTCGACGGCCGTTGTGGGTGCCGCTTCTGCGGTAGCCGGAGGAAGTATAGGCACGCCGAAGCCGGGCACGGGTGCAGGCGACGAAGATGGAGATGGAGAGGACGAGTTGTTACCTGCGATGGCCGACGATGATTATTCGGCACAGCTGTCATGGCAGAGTGAGAGCAAGGATAACTTAAAGTCCGTAATCTCTTATTTCTGTCGCAGGTGCCCCTAACACGATGTATTGCATTGTAGGGTGTTGATGGACAACTTTAGCCAAGCCCAATATGATCGCTTCGAGGCGTACAGACGGCACGCATTGCCCAAGCAGGCGGTCAGAAAGGTAAGTCTCGCCATTGCTGAGATGTTGGTCACCGTGAATGATGATGTACATTTATCGTCAAAGGTAATACAACAAACCACGGGACAGCAAGTCTCTCAACCTGTCGCTCAAATTGTTGCTGGGTTCGCAAAAGTGTTTGTGGGCGAAATCGTAGAAAAGGGTATGTCCTCTTTGTCTTGTCCGTCGTATGCTAAACTTGGTTTCCCCTATGTTCCAGCGCGAGCAGTTCAAGTTCGGCGACGTGATTCTGGCCCGCTATCGCCTGATCATTTACGAGAGGCATACAGGCTTTATCAGGCTGAGACGGGGAGAGTAGGGAGTGCAAAACCAGGAAGAGGCAGAAAGCTGTTTGTGAGGTGATTGGTATATTGGCATTTGAGCACCCTCGCAAGAATGGCAATTTTAGTCCAAAAGGTAAACGAAATACGGTCGTTCAAGCGGTACATGGATACTCAACAACGAGCGGGGAATGACTATTTCACTCAGTCTGTAGGAAAAGAAAAATACTTGCATTAAGGGGGAATCGAACCCCCGGCGGGTCGATGGCAACGACCCAGGTTACCACTACCCCATTAATGCCTGATGAGTGTATGTAGAATTTAAATACAGAAATGGTTTGTGACTTGTGACTGTCACCAGGGATCTTAGATCAGCACATTTTCTGTTGCATCACATTCAACAGCAGGTGGCTTACAAGTGAACCATCACCACACCACACCACATAGAACGTTGTCCGACTCAGCAACATGTCTGAGGTCAAGGAAAACCCATACCTCGGGCATCTCCCGCCAAGTCAGAGGGGCGCACTTTCTAGTGTCCCGAAAGCGGCCCATAACGAGCCACTCTATGGATTTTTGCCGCGCAAGGTGACTGCTAATCAGGTGCGAAAGGCATTGGTAAGAGTTAATCATCTGTTTCGATCGCGAGTTTATTCAATCGGTGTTCTTTTGTGCCTCCAGGAACATGATGTGAACCCCTTTACCAAAGTCCCGCATACGCCTCAGTACAAGAAAATACTAGAGGCGCGAAAGAAACTACCCGTCTATGCGCAAATGGATGAATTCTACAAGATGGTGCGTCGCGTCGACTTTTCACTTGTCTCTTGACCCTGTTTCTGTTTGTTGCTGACAACGTGTATACAGTTCAACGCAAACCAGATTATCGTCATGGTCGGCGAAACCGGATCTGGCAAGACCACACAGTGAGTGACGGCAGAGAAAGACTCTTTCTTGTCTATCTTTTTTGAACCGGGGACTTACAGACGGGTCTCTTTTCGTCGATAGAATACCCCAGTTTGTCGCGTTTTCGGACCTTCCTCACACCAAGGGAAAAATCGTCGCGTGCACGCAACCGCGTCGAGTGGCTGCCATGTCCGTTGCCAAGCGTGTTGCGGATGAAATGGATGGTGAGTCGTTCCTGTTCTCAAGGGACTATTTTCGCTCATGTTTTCCAAACTTGTTATAGTTCAACTTGGGAGACAGGTTGGATACTCGATACGATTCGAGGATATGACTGAGCCTGGTACCACGTTCCTCAAGTACATGACGGATGGTATGCTGCTTCGTGAAGCCATGAACGATCCAGATTTGAATCGTTATTCGACCATCATCCTTGATGAGGCTCACGAGCGCACTCTGGCAACTGACATCCTCATGGGTCTCTTGAAACCGCTTGCGAAGAGACGTTCTGAGCTGAAAATCATTATCATGTCCGCCACTCTCGACGCACTCAAGTTCCAAAAGTACTTTGCTATCAATGAAGGTACAACTGCGCCATTGTTCAAGGTACCTGGACGTACGCATCCTGTAGAGGTGTTTTATACGCAAGAGCCCGAACCAGATTACGTCGAGGCTGCTATTCGGACGGTGTTGATGATCCACCGCGCGGAAGATCCCGGCGATGTCTTGCTTTTCTTGACCGGAGAGGAAGAAATTGAGGATGCTTGTCGGAAAATCAAGACGGAAGCCGACGATCTTACCAACCAAGACCCCGAGTCTGTTGGTCCGCTTATCTGTGTTCCGCTCTATTCGTCCCTTCCACCTCAACAACAACAGCGCATATTCGACCCACCTCCACAAGCGCAGACACCTGGTGGACCCCCTGGAAGAAAAGTGGTCGTTTCAACGAATATTGCCGAGACATCCTTGACGATTGACGGTATTGTCTACGTCGTCGACCCCGGATTTTCAAAGCAAAAAGTATACAATCCGCGCATACGAGTTGAGAGTTTGCTGGTGAGCCCGATATCGAAGGCGTCGGCTCAACAGCGTGCAGGACGTGCTGGGCGAACTCGCCCTGGCAAGTGCTTCAGATTGTATACCGAGAAGGACTTTATGTCGGAGCTCGAGGAACAAACGCACCCGGAAATCCTCAGGAGCAATTTGGCAAATACGGTATTGGAGTTGGTCAAAGCGGGTGTCAAGGTGTGTATGATGGCTGACGATCGTCGAACGGTTGCTCATGCGGTGGCATCTAGGATCTCGTACGGTTTGACTATGTTGACGCACCAGCTCCAGAGACACTTATGCGCGCTCTGGAGTTATTGAATTATGTGGCGGCGTTGGACGACGATGGTAATCTGACTGCGCTAGGGGGTATTATGGCCGAGTTCCCGCTGGATCCACAGGTTCGTAGGCATGGATACTTTACTATTGGAGATCCTTGATGACGTTGCCTTAGCTTTCGAAAATTCTCATTTCCAGCCCTGAATTCTATTGTAGTAACGAGATTCTGACGATCACTGCAATGCTGTCTGGTAAGTTTTATGTGTATTCGTGTGTGCTGAACGAAGACTTATGTCCCTAGTTCCAAACGTGTGGTTGCGGCCAAATAACCAGCGTAAAGAAGCAGATGCCGCCAAGGCTCTGCTTACGGTTCCGGATGGGGACCACTTGACGTTACTCAACGTATATAACTCTTACATGCAAAGTAAGTTCTCGTGTAATGTGTTTTTCTATATCAGTTTGTTTACGCATCACACAGACAAGGGTGATAAAAATTGGGCCTGGACCAACTACCTCTCTGCACGCGCACTTGCACAAGCCGAGAACGTTCGGCAACAGCTGGAGCGCACTATGGAGCGCTTTGAATTACCACTTTTAGCCACTGCGGATGAGAGAAAGCGATCGATCAACATTCGAAAAGTGTTGTGCTGTGGCTTCTTTATGCAAGTTGCTCACAAGGAGGGGAACAATTATCTGACGGTCAAGGACAACCAGGTATGAGCCTTTGGTTTCTGTTTGCCCAGGGATCCTCTGAGGGAATGATGGTGTTAGTCTGTTGGGTTGCACCCGTCTTGTGGGTTGGATACGCAGCCGGAATGGGTTGTCTTCAACGAGTTTGTACTGACGACGAGACACTATATTCGGACGGTGACCGATGTGAAGCCAGAGTGGTATGTCCTTGGCTGAACGTGTACGAATATATCGGTGATGGTTTTACAGGCTGTTGGAATTTGCCCCTGTCTATTTTGATCCTTTGACTTTTCCAGATGGAGAGACGAAGCGACTTTTGCAGCGTGTGGCTGCCAGGCGAGCGGTCAAAAGTGGACAGGTAGATTATGCGAAGCTGGGCAAGAGACGTGCAGAGGATGATATAGGGTCGGAAAGGAAGAAGCTGAAAAAGAAGGCTTCGTAAGATGTGCCCTTTGGGGGACTTGAGACTTTTTTTTTATATATCTTTGTGCGTGTTGTAGACGTGTTTCTTTGAGTATCCTAGAAGCATAATGCTGATATTGTATTTGATGCAAACGATGCTGCGAGACTATACAAGGGTACGTGGGATATTACACAAATTGTAACAGATTCCAGATAATGCAGTGGCCTTTGAGTAGCCGTCCAGCGACCACAGAGTAAGCAGGCGCTATATCAATCAGAGACTGGGGATGGTTGTGACAATGCCTCCCATGTTCCGTCTTCGCTGAGTGTCGATGGCGGGTTGATCTGACCCGAGAGGCCCTCCGCCTTCCAAGCATCAAATCCACCTATCATATCGGTTGCGTTTAGTAAGCCCACGTCGTGGAGTGCGGCAGCTGCAAGACTGCTTGCATGCCCATCTTGGCAGTATACGATGATCCGTAGATCGTATCGATCGGCGATGGCGAGCCTTGCCTCGCTTCTGGGATCGAATCGCCACTCGAGGTCGTTGCGTTCGATGATGAGGGATCCATGGATACCACCCGAGCGCGCGCGCTGTGAGGCAGGACGTATGTCGACGAGGAAAGCGGGTGTAGGGTACGTGGGATCATGGAGAATGTCCCATGCTTGACGGGGCGTGACGCGTTGAAGACGTGCGCGTGCGGCAGTGACCAGTTGGTCGATGCTTCTCGATCCGGGTGGGGGTGAGAGGGGATCGAGTGGTGAACGGATCGATTTAGAGAGGACGTCCCAGAGTGCGGCGTTGTCGTACGAGGACCCGCCGATGTCATGTACGGCAGCGACGAAAAACTGGCCATGATTGGTGATGGAGGCGACGCGACCGAGGAATTTAGAGCTGAACAAGAGAACGGCACGTTGTACGTCGTCGTCTTGTGCGCCGGTGATGATGAGGGTGTTGGTGTTGGTGACGGAGGTGGAGGCGGGTGCACCGGTGGTGGCGACGGCGAGGAGGTGACGGGAGGGGACGCGTGCGTGAATGAGTTCGGCGACGCGACGAAGAAAGACGTCGTCGTCCTTTTTGGAGAATGTGAAGTACACGCCAATTTTTGCACCTTGGGATGTGGTAGCACGGGTGATGGCACGTAGAGCGATACCGTGTGCGACTTCATCACGGACGCTGTCGAGGGTGCGTTGGGAGAGTTGGGATAAATAGGAGATGCGCTTCTTCTCAGTTGGCGAGGAGAGATGACCGACAGAGGATGGCTCAGAGGAAGCCATCGCTTACTTACTTGAAATAAACGCACAAGTAGTGGCGTAGTGTCGTCATCGCATAGCACATGGCATATAATAACTTTGACACCGTCGTCCGTCCGGTAGAGAATGTATATCCCTCTTCTCGACGCGGGTGAGCCTTCTACTCCCCTTCTCTGGATCAGAGAGACCATGCTCCGTCTCCTTTTCTTTCTCTCCTCCGTCTGGGGAACTGTCATCCCCCAACGCACCATACAGGGTGCCAACGATGGTCAGTATCTCATCGGCGTTGGTATTGGCGATATCACTGGGTACGTCCTCGTCACCCACCTTGTCTCTGTCTCTCATCCCTGCCCATCAGCCCAGTTGTAGAGACAAACATGATGGCACGTGCCACGACGTCTCATATCGCCTCGTATCTTACTCTGTCTATCCTAGGGTTATGCCTATTTACCTCAGACAGACACGGGCTTGCATATGCGCCAACGTTCCCGTGCGTTCATCATCGCCGATCCCACCGACCCGACATCCCCTCAATCTCGCGTCCTCCTCATCTCCTCCGACATTTGCATGGGCGATACCGGTATCCGTCGTTCCATTCTGGACGCGCTCACAGACGATCCTGTTCTCGGAGGTTTGTATACCGTATCAAACACAGCTCTGGTCGGCACCCATGCGCATTCCGGCGTCGGTGGTTACCTCGAAAACCTCCTTCCGCAGTTGACCAGTCTCGGTTATGTCAGCCAAACAGCACAAGCGATCGTCAATGGCACTCTCGCTGCCATTCGCAAAGCACATGCATCTCTTGCGACCGGCTCCATCACCCTCGGCAACACCACCCTTTTGGGTGCTAATCGTAATCGTAGTCCTAGTGCATACATCGCCAATCCAGCGGATGAAAGAGCAAGATATCAGTATGATCAAGATAAGGGCTTGTCCGTCCTCAGGCTGAACGATGCAAATGGGTCTGCAAGGGGGCTTATCAGCTTCTTTGCCGTACATGGAACAAGCTTGTACGAGGCAAGTCATCGTCGAATCGCATTCGGAACGCGACCTCATGAAAATAAAGAACAACACTCTGGTGAGCGGAGATAACAAGGGAATGGCCTCTTATTTGTACGAATGTGAGCTATTTTTTGCTTGGAATTGCACACGACTCACAAGAAAAACTGGTCTTCTGATCGGTGTCTTTAGCATACGTCGAGCCAAACGCATTTCCAGGAGATAATACCTTTGTGGCCGGATTCGTTCAGTGTACGTCCTTTTCCATTGCACTTGCGGAGTTGCCTGCCCGATGTTACAAAATAGGGCTATCACTAACGCCACCACTTCTACTCTAGCTAATGTCGGCGATACCTCTCCAAATACGTGAGCCAGTTCCTCGCCGGTAACACCACGATACATTGATTGTCAATCGGTAAACTATCAGCTTGGGCGCTTACTGTGAATCTCCAGGGCAGTCCTATGATGGCCAGCTCTGCGAATATGAGCACTCGACATGCGGTGGCTACACCGAGGATTGCCACGGTCGGTTCGTGAGGTTCCTCGCGCAGCGTATTCTATCTCCTTTAATACATACACAGGGGCCCAGGCTTCCGTACCTCTGACTTTGTTTCCAACTCCATCATCGGCAATGCTCAATTTGAAGCTGCCCGGCAAGTCATGGAATCATCTGCGCCAAATGTTATTTTTACGAGCCCGGACACAACCATCGAAACCGTAAATACGACAGCTTTAACAAGCGTAAAGGGTTCCGTAAGGAGCGTGCATGTCTATATGTCTATGTAGGTCCGCTAGTTGGTTCAGACATGTGCCGACGCATTCAAAGATTGTCAGGATGAATTATACGTTCACCCTACCCAACGGATCCGTCGCAACCACCTGCCCCGCAGCAATGGGTCCGTGACAGTGTCGCTTTCATTGTATTTTCGCTAACTTGACGACTTCTCCAGGATACAGCTTCGCTGGTGGAACAACGTCAGTTGTGTTACCCATTCATTGACAGGGGTGAATGTGCTACTCATAATTTTTTTTTACTGTCCCAACCCTCGTTCTTGGTCGATCCATTTTATCCAAAAAGCGATGGCCCAGGAGCGTTTGATTTTATTCAGGGCGACAACTCATCTACGACACAGAACCCTTTTTGGGAGATTGTCAAGGGCATGCACGTCTCACCGCTCACCACTATCTATTCCAACATGTTGGTCAAACAGGTTTCGTTACGCCGTCCCCTTCACAACAACAGATCGATTGCCAATATCCAAAGCCGATATTATTGAATACCGTACGTTGCGCATAAACGTTTGTTTTTCGATCCCAATTTAGGCGTGCATGTAGGGCTATGCCGATGAACCCTATCTATGGACTCCGCACACGGTTGATGTGCAAATGCTCCGTGTGGGCAACTTTGTTGTCCTTGTCATGCCTGGGGAACTAACGACCATGTCTGGTCGGCGAATGCGGTGCGTAGACGTGGGTTCCAGGTAACCCTAATAACCCAATCTCCTTTCTTCTTCTTTGTTTGCTATTCCGGAACCATCATATACCCGGTCTTTAGTGAAGCCCTGCGTTCTCAACTCATCTCGTCTGGCATCTTGGACGACTCGGCTTATGTCGTTATTGCTGGTCCTGCGAACACGTACGGACATTACGTCGCGACGCGCGAAGAATATTCCGTTCAACGATACGAAGGCGCATCCACGCTCTTTGGGCCTAGTGAGTCTATCTGACTGTGCTACGCGCACTGATCATCGTTGTCTGACTTGTTCCGGAACATTTCAGCGACCCTGGAATCGTACATCAATAGATACGGCGAGCTGGTACCTTATCTCGCCGACAATGTGTCCGGATCACCCACTTCCGATACTCCCCCGCCCGAGCAGACTTCGGATGCCATTTCGTTGCAAGTGAGCTTCACAGCCAATTTTTTCTTTAGATTCACCGTTCAAGGTGTCTTCATTGGCTATTCCAGACGCCCGTCATTGTCGATAGTGCTGGATCCGACAATTTTGGAGACGTCTTGGTGGACGTGACTGATGACACGTACGTTGCAGGGGACACCGTCACTGCACAGTTTGTGGGCGCGAATCCAAGGGTGGGCGTCCTTGCGATATCTCTTGTGTGTGCGACCTTGACCAGTGTGACAGAACAACCTCCGTCTGGAAGGTACGTTCCTCACCGTCGACCAACTCGTCAACGACGCCTGGACGACCGTACGCACGGATTCACATCCGTCGACGATTTATCAGTGGAATCGGACGAATTTATTGTTGGGTACGAGCACGGTCAACGTGAGTTGGTATGTGTCGCGTTTTTACCGTCTCGCGCGTTGGCCAACCGATCCCTTGTGATCCATGTCACGTCGTAGGACGATCGAAGAGGGTACGCCAGGTGCGTCTACGTACGTCGCGCGCTGGAGGTCCGCTGAACGACGTGTACGACAGCGGGCACGTACCGCCTCACGTACAACGGCGACGCCAAACCGTTGTTTGGATCGATCCAGCCTTTTACGGGCACGTCGTCGTCGTTTATCGTTGGGTGAGGTATCGGGAATGGATGACGCTATGGATTCTGGAATAGTTCAAATATGGTGTTGTACGATATTGCCTTGGTATTCTGTAACTGTGAAAACTATGATGAAGAGGAAGACTGTTGTCGGTGGTCTGCCAGTTGGTATGCTTTTTGCATCTGTACGTTTCTGGAACAGCACACTGTCCCTACATGTGTCTGTCGATCTTTGAAAAGCAAAATTGATCCAAATTGACTGTTCCCGGACTACTTCCACAGTGGTCTCTAATGTATTGCTGACATAGCTAGAAAGCCCTGATGCTAGGGTGATGGACAGCACTGCAATGACGTTCAACGCACCCTGATTACCCGTCGATTGGGGCTGACTACTGGCCGTCTCACGGTGTTACGTTGGACTCGGGGGTGTGAGCAAGCCACCAAGCGATGCGGTGACCGACTGCAGCGGCAAACAACTTCGTATGTGTAGGGACGGACAGGAAAGGACACGAGTCGTAGGTATCAAAAGAGGACGATAAAATTCAAACGTGTTGCTGGCAGGGGGAATAGCACCTCGACAAACAAGGACGAGGACTGTACTCTACCACCACCACTTATAATTCCTGTACCACCCGATTCGAAAACCAAGCTACATACTCGGCCTTGTGCAAGACAGCGGGCACCTTCGCTTGTGTCAGGTTGTTACCGGCGCCTTCATCGAGTTTCAGTTGGAGAAAGTCGCTGAACGTTCCGGATTGGACGAGCCGAATGGTGGGTGTGCGAAATGACTCGAATTCGACGGCGCCGGCAAGTCTTTCGTTTGATCGTGATAGGGTATCGAGCACATGTTGTGTCGCCAGCGCGAGATTAGTATCTGTGCAGGGAATCCGACGTGCAAGCGTTTCTATGAGCAAAGATCCAAGAGCGATGGGAAAAAAGACGGCGTGCCAGACCTTGTTGATCAGCAAGCTCGACAAAGAATCCGATCGTGGCAGGAATACTTCGATCATCGATTGTCGCAGTCCAACCCACGATATGTACCATCGAATTCAGCATCATGGACGAAATGGCAGCGCTCAACTCTTCTTCGGTGACCATGAAGAGTGTAAATCGGATCGCGACACTGTCGCACTTGATCAGCGAGGGTATTATCCCAGGATTATGAGGTACTCACTTGCGGCGCTCGACGAACTCGATAATCGGAACGCCATCCATTGGGTCGAACCCAGCGACCTCTACTACATCACCAAGTCGATATCGCCACAGGCCATCCCTGGTTGTTAGGATGACTTCATATCGTTTTCCAACCTCGATCTCCCACTACTTTTCTAGTCAGTAATAAGTTACATTCCAAAGACAAGAGAGGACGCACGACTTGCGCAAGGGAGCTGATCGAATCAACTTTACTAATATCTAAAAACTCGATGACGCTTTCCTCGTCAAGTTTGTACTGGTTGAGTTCGAGTGGGTTATAAGGCAATGCGATTACGCCCTCAGTACTTCGGTAGCCACGGGAATGTATATCCACGCTAGGACCAAGAAACCATCGAGCCTATAGAGGAGCAGTGAGAAGAGGCAGACGAGACACCAAGACGATAAACGTACCAGTGGGAGATATGTTGCGAAGGAACCACTAGCAGTAGTAGTGATGGAACGGAGGTTGGGCCAAGCGAGACGACACCACCCTGATTGGGAAGATGGGCGGCCGAGGCTACGCAGCTCTGCAGCTCGTTCGCGATCTGGAAACATATTCGCCTGGGTAAAACTCAGACACTAAGAACATTTTAATCGATACAACTGACCTGCAAGTAGTGCCGAACGTCGACCATCCCGTCGAGTTCAGGAATAGTACCACTGGCGATGCAGTTGAGGATCATATCAAATTCAGTATCGACATAGCGCATCATGTCGACAAATGTGCTTGTGTACGAAATAGTCATGGTTTCGAGTGATCTGCTGCCGATTGCAAAGATCGCGTGTACGAGAAGATAGGGGCGCCATTTATTCACAAATCCGGCTGCAAACGGTGCTACATGGTCAAGTACTAGATAAACGATGAGCAGGCATAGTGCGGAGGTCAGGTATCTTGCATCGTACTGCATGTCGCCATTCTCTCTCTGTCATCTTCAGGGTGTAGATCCAGGACCTTCCTTCGATTTACAACCGACACGCCAGTTAGATATATTGTCTTGATGGGTTGATTATTTTCGTCCTCGACGCGTATTGGACTATACTGGAACTGGGATAAATATGCTCTAGAACGGGTTCGCAGAGAATCAGCAATCGTGCGTGGGCTAGCACCAGAGGACGTCGTCTGAGATAGGCAATCATATTTCGGGAAGACTTTTGGAAAGCCACCAGACGTCGAACTGGACTTGGCAAGATAATCAGGTAATCCAGGTGCAAGTAAGTTGGCTACGGCACTTGCTTTACTGCAAGGCTTTTCGAAAAATCGGGCAATCAGCGGTGCATATGACTCGTAGGTCGTGAACTGGACCGTCTTCCGAAAGGAGTCGGAAAGAATATCATAATCCATCCCACCGACGGGATTGGCATCGCGAAATTCGGCGAGCTCGGATGCGGTCTGAGCGAATTGGGTGTAGTAGTTGGCCTTGATGATGCTGGATCGAAGTTTGTTGGTTCGCCTCTTCAGTTGCTCAGAGAGCGATGGAGTGACGGAGAAGACGAGAGAACCCATGGGCGCCGAATATATATACCTGTGCGACCTGGATGGATGTCAATATATCACTGAAGAGATTTCCGAGATGACCCGAGGCCAAAAAGAGTGCGGGCCGGTGAGATGGTGATTTGCCAACTCATCCTGATCATCTGGGCTGGGATATCGATCTGCGGTGAAAATTTTTCTGGCGCATAAGTAGAGTCAGCCAAGTAGTGGAATCTGACTATTTTACTACCACAAGGGCCGAGTTTCGAACACTGGAAAAGTCGTGTCATCGCGCGAACTTGGCTCGATAACAAGGTTTGCTTTGAAGGTTCGCTGAGTCAGACTCTTGCCGAAGAAGGGTAGCGTAGCAATGTGGTATTCTTATCTGATAACACACTAAACTCATATGATCACCCTGCAGTGTATACCCGACATGAAAAAAAAAAAAAGGGTGGCATTCTGAAGGAAACAGTCATCAATGGAGTTACAGACTCGGAACCCAACTGTCATTCACCTCGAGTCAGGGATATTGGTGTTGACTGTTCTTCCCCAGTCATTAGTAATACGGTTCACTTTCCGTCCCTTCTACACGGTGCCAATTGATTTATGTACACCTTTTTATTTCGCAAACTGACCGTTCGGAGGAGAACGGAAATTCAAAAGTGCCAAGCAGTCGGTTACAACATTTTTTCTTCTTTTTTGGGTATCATGAGGTTACGTCGTTCGCTCCAAGTCTTTGGGAACATCATTCCCCTTGACACCCAGCTACTTACTTAAGGCCCTCGAAGCTTGAAGTAAGTTCTCTCGTGCTAGCACCCTAAGTTTCTCATGCATCGTCCAGATCTCCTGCTCTCTCTCCCTTCGTCGCTTTCAGAAGAGCTCAGACGGCGAACCGACGAACTTCGATCCAGAATAGTCAAGGCAAACTATACCACTCAATTTGCTCAGGCCGCTTACGAGCTCGCGGATTTTCGCGATGCGACTGCTGGCAGTTTGGTCGATGGAATGGATCACAATACCCTCTCAGACTCCTTTCGACAGACCGTTCACCTCACGACCTATGACTCATATGCACCATTCATTTCGAGATTTTTTGAGAAACCATGCAAAGAAGGTGCTATAATCAATCTGCTCGCTCCTGGATTACCCGATTACCTTGCCAGGTCAACCTCGACTTCCGGTTGCGTCCCGAAAATCTTCCCTCTATACAACCGCTTGTCATCAATCACTTCCTCGTTATCAGATAATCTCCGGAGACGCACGACGGCGTGTCTATCCCAATTCTGGTATGATTCCATGCATATCGAGGATGAAAACAACCGCCCAGTCAAGACAGTGTATGTCACCGCTGTATCAGTCGTAAACCGCAGAGCGTTCTTCAATTTGCACCCCGAGGAGGACAGAGAAAAGATGGAAACTTTTAGTGCGGCGCACTATCCAAATTTCAAACTCTGTGCTCATACCCTTTTTAGTATTCGACCATAGTGCGCCGTATGCCGCCGGTTTGATCCGGAAATATCGCTCTTTCCTTCTTATACAGGGGTTGTTTGCTGTCGGTAGCCGATTCCTGGAGGTCATGACCATCCCATACACTAGTATGTTTGTGGACATGATGCATCACCTCGACATGGAGTTCGATATGGTGGTGGACTCCATTGCTAGCGGCACCATCCCAGACATCGACGGAATAACTGAAGTGCGCCATTATTTGGAGGTGAGATTCAACAATTGACACATTCACTCAGTCTGAATCTTTACCAGATGAATATTTTCTCGGACCCTGAGCGTGCGGCGGAGTTGCGCAGTCTCGGCCGTCCATCTTCTCAACCGGGATGGTGTCGCCTCGCTTGGCCCAATCTCCGTTCAATCACTACCACTGCTAGTGGTTCTTTCGCGACATATATCCCATCGGTGCGTTTATCGTCATCATGTCATCGTGTATCCTTCTCACTGTCCCCTCGCAGACTCGATGGTTTCTTGGTCCAGAAGTGGATATCTATTCTCGTGGTTATAGATGCACAGAAGCCGCGATTGCTTTGCCTTATAATTCCCTCGAGTTGAACCAGTATAAACTATGTGGCGAAAGCGTCGTCGAATTTTTGGATATCAACAAAAGTGACTCGATCACTGCGCTCTCACAAGTCGTGAGTACCGCCTTGTGAAATTATGCTCATTGCTGATGAATATCGAAGTGGGAAGCCGAAATGGGAAGGCGGTATGAAGTCATACTGACAACCCAGGATGGCCTGTGGCGGTATCGACTGGGCGATGTGGTCGAGATATCTGGGTTTGACCCGATAGATGGCGTTCCCATCATTCAGTTTATCGAGCGACGCAAGTAAGGTACTTATAAAATTTTCCATGCACCTGTTGATCAACCCTTGGCAGTGTGGCCATCCGATTCGAAGATTTCATGGTAAGTGAAAAAGAGCTAAGCGCCGCCATATTATCCATGGTCCCGAGTATTCCAATGCACATCATCGGCTGGACCACAGCAATCGACGATCGATGTGTCCCTGCCACGATTGGATTCTTTGTCGAGTTCACTGGTGACCAAGGTATGGAGCTAGCATGCTCTCTCATTCATTGACACGGATTTCGCGTCGCTCTCTTTTGATAGTGTCGGATCTCGCATTCGCAATAAAACATATGTTGGACAGGCTGTCCCGATCGAATGAAAACATCGCATATGCCGTCGAGTGCGATTCGTTCCACAGTCCAACTATCCGGCTTGTCCAACCTGGGACATTTACCAAGTTCCTCCAACTAAAGCTGGAGGAGAGCGGTGGTAGTAATAACGTTGGACAGGTTAAAGTGCCAGTCGTCCTGCCCAAGGCTGAGTATGTGACTTGGTTTTCGAATCGGGTCGTGCAGGAGCTTTGAACACTTTCCTGTTTTGGATTTCTTCCTGTCATTCGCCATTGCACTAGAGGGAAAACAGTGATTAAACTGGCCATTTAAGTTGTTGACAATCGAGTAATAGTAGCATCGCTGGGAAATAAGGGTACGTGAAGGCAAGACGAGTGAAAAGCGACGTAAAGGGCAGTGAGTCATGATCAAGGACGATCATCGCCCGGGGTCTTCTGGCTCCAAGTGTGTGTTACACACCACTCGGACTTTCGGCGTTGAATTAAGAGTCGTCAGACATTAAATCTTACCAGGTTCATAAGTCTATTACTCCAGAGTTCCATCACGGCGGCTCAAGTCTTCCGATAACCTGGGCTGCTTGCTACAAGTCACCGGTTAAAGTTATTCTCCCAGTTTGATAATACACTCGGAACGTCGTTCATTTTCACCTTGACTCGTCGCCGTCTTTGTGAGTCGCAGCTGGCAAGACTTAGTACGACAAAAAGCCGAAATGGGCAATATATACGCGAGAAACACCAATCGTTGTTCAAACATATATAATGACTGAAACAAGCCAAAAGCACCCGAAAACCTGTACTACCACGCTCGAAGATCATGTTACATGCACAGAGTTTGACAGGACAGTGGGTACTTTCACCCGACCAAGGTTGCTGCTCCTTCCCTCGTCGAGTTTCGGTTGGATGACCTTGCCAGATGACCCAAGTGGGACGACTCTGATGGTCGGCTTGCGAAACGATTCGCGTTCAATGGACCGAGCTGTTGAATACGGTATAACTTTCATACATTACAGCTTCTAGCGCCACTACGCCACTTCTAGTCTCTCGCTATATACCCAATAAACGTACTAGCGCAGTTCGGTTCTGCATCCCTTTAATACTGCTCGTTTCTCTTCGCGGCATCCTCAGTCGTTTCGCTGTTCCGACTGAGGTACTTATGCCCTTGTTATACATACATTTCAGCACTGTCCACTAACAGATAGCTAGTGCTCGTATTCATTACGAGCCACTTTCTTATTTGATCGCGAGAGTTCATCCAGTACATGTTGCGTTGCGAGCGTCAAGTTAGAAACTAGCGAGAAATAGTTCGAATTCAGTGAAAACGCGTTCCCAAGTGTAATGACCCAAAGGTCCGAATTAAAGGATACCATGAAGCTGACAGTGTTACCCTGATCTCCATCAAGTTCGTCAAAGAATCCAATCTTGGAAGGAGTACGCCGGTAGCCAGCCACCGTAGTCCAAGCAACGATTTGCGCCGGAGTATTTGGAGCCATAGACAATATAACAGTGCTCAGCTCCTTTTCGCTAACTATGGAATCTTTGAATGGAATGGCCATGCTGTCAAATCCAGTCAGCGAATGTTGTTGGATGTTTGAAAAGCTCACTTACGACACTCAATAAATCGGGTGATGGGAGCACCATCCACTGGGTCAAAACCAAAGATTTCAATCAAATCACCCGAGCGATACCGCCACAGGCCATCTTGGGTTGCTAGAACGATCTCATATCGTTTTCCCAGATCAACTTCCGACTAAAACAAGCCCAGGTTAGTGACGAACCTCAACTCACGAGGGCACCCACAATTTGTGTAGCAGCACTGATCGAGTCACCCTCACTGATATCCGGAAAAACGATGATGCTTTCACCATCATGCGTGTACTGGTTCAACTCGAGAGGGTTGCGTGGTAGCATAATTACGACCTCCGTACCTGCATAGAGCAGAGCTCGTAAATCAACATTGTAAAACAGGAACTATTGAGCCTACACATGGTACAGTGAGGAGAGGTAGGCAGAATGGCGAGATGACGAACATACCAACGGGGGATGTGTCGCAAAGGAGCTACTAGAGATGGCAGTGACGGAGTGCAACGAGCTGCGAATAGTGCGTGCACAAGGAAGAACGAGCGCCATTTCTTTAGGAATCCGGTGGCATATGGCGTAGCATGATCAAACACTGGAGGAGCTGTCAGCATATCCGAGAGGTCGAGTACATGTGGCCTACTAAATGATGTGATACTTTCACTGCCTTCTTCGGGGTGCAGACTCAGGCGGGACCTTCGATACACAGCTGCCATACCAGTCACATAAACTGTCTTAATAGAGTGAATCACTTGGTCTTCGATGCGTGTAAGATCACACCGGAAATAAAAAGAATATATGCCGTAGTGCGTCTGCGACGAAGATCGCATGTCACCTATGATCGACTATCAGAGGATGTGATCTTCGAGAAGCGGTTGTATTTCGGAAAGCATTTCGGCGCGCCGCCAGATGTTGAATTAAATCTGGCAGAAGTCCAGGTCAGTTACAGAACTCGCTTTACACGGATTTCCCAAAAAGATTTCAATCAACAGTGCGCATGCATCGTAGGTCATAAGATGGATCATATTCTGGAAGGACTCGGAAAGGGTATCGCCATCCATCCCATCGACAGAGCCGGCAGTGGCACCGCGAAATTCAGCGAGCCCGGATGCGGTCTGAATAAATCAGTGTTATAATTGGTCCTAATGATCTTAGATCGAAGCTCACTGGTTCACTATTTCAATTTCCGAGAGATGGATGGCAGAGCAGAGAGGGAGAGATCTAGAAAACACGTGAGAGCCGAATGTGTGTAGTGTATATCGTCAAACTTACTTAGACCTTAAGCACCTACCGCCGTGAATATTCCTGTTATATAAACAGAAACAAAAGAACGTAACTTGGTGCCGGACAACATGCTTTTGAATGAGTTTACACCTAGTGTATGTTCTGAGCAGGAGGACGCCACAACCTACTTGTTTTTCCTACATGACATGTTTAAACACTCGGGCACGATAGAGAACCATCAGACGGCGTGTCCTGCCACTCAACGAGTCCTCCATTAGCAAGTGCGGTTGCTTAAGGATGCTTTCTGGTTCATTCAGGCTGTTACACAGTCAGGAAGTAAGTCACCGTAAATTGTGGGAGCGTCTGAACAAAACGTCATGCCGAACTCGGCGCAAAGATCATTATTAAAGTCTCCATCTCCCCTCTCTCATGGGCCATCACGGGCTTAACCATGTCCTCCAGCATCGAAAATTATGATCCTAACTTGGACAGACCGTTTCATCGTTCAGGAGTGGACCCAACACATTTAACGCCCGAAGCTCTGACTGCTCACGGCTTTGCTGATTACTCTCCTAAGAGAGCTGCAGCCTTCATCTCCAGTTCACAAGCACGTCCTGCATTGGATGATCTCTTCCATCCCCCTCCTCTTCCTCCATTCATTTGTTCTCCACGGCCATTTCCCGGAATCGACGCATCGTCTACCGAGGCACTTATCAAGGTCCTCTCGGACAACCATGTGCGCTGGCATATCTTCTTCAATTACAAGGGCTTTCACAAGTATGTCACCCATTGAGACATTCCTAATTCTGTATCGATATTGCTCGTAGCCATACTGCTCACCATATGCTTGCGATTTGGGCTCTGGGAGCTCCCGGACCTGTCATCGAGGCCGCATACGCCACACACTGTGAATATCAACGCCCTGCGTTCGAAGCGCCTACACCCATCAACCGCCATAATCTTTACAAACATTTGGGTGACGAACGGTATGTCTGCCAGATCACAGAGTTGCATGTCCCAGCGCTGACGAGACTCTCAGCTATTACGCCGGTTATCTCGATTACTTCACTTCCGAGCTTCTTCAGAAAGGCTTGAGAGCTTGTCTTGAAGAGTATGTCTTCTCAGCCCAAGCTAACGTTGGTCCCACTGTCCCTGAGATGTTGTCGCGTTTCTTGGGGGGTGTACTTCATCCTTTTATCCACGTCGGATATGGTGCAGAATTCGGTTCCATGGGTATTGGGGCAGAGGGTCGGTATCCACTTTATCGTCATTCAATACTTTACATTCACGCGCCGCAGGCTTGGCGATGACTGCAGTTCACTCCTCTAACTCGGACTTACTTCCCAAATCCTGGTTCGATATGGTTTCCGTCGGCGATAGGTTTCCCAATCGTTCAGCTCTTTCTATCGTTTCCCTCGTCTCGTGCGATCCCCGCTTCTCTCGTATCAAACACACGGACGAGCAGACGATGTATCAAAAGACTCTCGCAGAACATGGCTCCATCATTCATGACTATGTCAGTATGTGGAAGTTTGATATTGGTACCGATGCTGGCATGGCGGATGCCATTGAGGAGCTCTCATGGGCTAACGTTCTCATGTACGGTGTCGGTGGATCTTCTCCCGAGAAGGCCTTCAGCGCCGATTTCTTCTTGATGCATCTGGTGACGTCATCGATTTTTCTTCCATCGCTGATGGTGCACATCGACAAGTTCTCGACTCGGCGTCTGTTTTTAATGGCGTATTTTACAGCCTCGCTCTCCTACTACGTCGCGAGGGGGCGTCCGCAGCTCGACATTCGGTCATTCTACAAGAACACCGAGAGCCTGTTGCATAAAGTCCCCGGGCCAACCACTGAGCCTGCGTTGAACACGCTTCCTGCTCCAAACTCTCAGTTGGCTCAGACTCCGAATGCTTTTTATCCGATGATCCAAACGACCATCGTGCATCCCAACGAACATCTTTGCAAGACTCAGCGCGCGCTCGCTCATCACTCATCGCTATACGGAGCGCGAAAGAAAGGCTGGTGTGTTCCTCCTGAGGGAAGAACTGTCACTGCTGCACAAGTGGCGAGGGAGGAGGAAGCGGAAGACAAGGTAGGGTTGACGAACTTGGATGGCACACTTTTCGTGCGCGTGGCGATGCTTACTCAGAATAAGCTGGGGTGGATGCGAGAAGGAGAGATGGCTGGAGAGTGGGACTTTGAAGGGTTTTATCAGTGAAAGTCGTTGGAAAGCAGTCGTGTGTAATATCATCAGCATGTACATTAACTTTGTCGCGCGTCATGTCACATCACGTGTTTTACAATGCTTTCTCTGTCACGTGTTCTGTGACAATTATCTTTTTTGTTACCGCCATGTTTGCACCTCAGCGAGACCAACTTCGCAGGTTATGTTCAAGTTCAGAAACCTTTGAGAAAGCTCAGTCGCTTCTCCTTCTTGCTAATGCAAAGACTGGACCAGGATCAGGGTTTGTCGTCAAGAACCCTGTTGCGATTCCCGCAGTATGCGCGTACTTGGCGTCTGAACAGTACGCGTTCCCCCTCGTCAGGCGAGCTCTTAAATAAATCACCGGTCATAGATTGAATACGGGCGAAGTCTCTCTTCAGTCTGCAATGGTTGCAGCTTGTGTGACCAAAACCGAGTTCACCGAGATTCTCAGAAAGGTCGGCACAGCCATTCATATCGACCAAGGAAACAATATCACGAACATCACATACGAGACTCTTGTCGATACGTACCATATTCATCCGAGGGACGACGTGATTGCTTGTATGGAAGATATCGAAGCTGCGCTCCCACGCGCTGACATCGTGAAAGAGAGGTACGGCGCAAACGCCTTTTCGTGCGCCGTTTTCTACTGGCTGTGCCAGTTGCTGGAGGTGAGAGATTCGGATTTTGCACTGGACTGCGTAAACTGGCTTGTGACACACAGGAACCCTCTGTACGAGATCGGTCTCTCCGTCAAACGTATTCAATTCAGCCGAAATCGTTCAAAGCTATTGTGACGACGCTTGATAAACACTGCGACGGTATCGTAGAGCAGATAAAGTCTCATCTACTTCCCAAACGGTGTTCTGTACCAATTTCGACATCGCAACAGAGCCCTGTGCCCAAGCTTGCACCTTCACCTCCAAAGTCCCCAACGAAATCTGCTCAAAGACCACGGACAATGACGAGGCAGACATCAACCCCGACAATGACACCATCGAGAAAACGCACCGTGGCCTTTTCGCGCCTGTCTGCGGATCACGACGACAGTACTTCTTTCCCTGAAACGCCGACCAAGAAACGTCGCATTGAGCGCACAGCGTCGCCTACCAAGCCGAGTACGAGCAGCTCCCCCACCAAGTCTTTGGTGGCCGATACTGCTGCCTTTGATGCCGCTATCCGAGGCAGCCCCACCAAGGTGTCAGCGCCCGTCGCTGGCCCGTCGACGCCGCGTCGTCCTCGCCATACCAAGGCAGTGGAATTCGCGGTGACGCCGGTACAGGCCGATTCGCAGCCATCTCCGTCGCGTTCGCAAGGGCAGGCGTCACCCATCCGTCCACCCGTCCGACGCCGGTTCCGGCCTGTCTTTCTCGAGCAGCAACAATGGTGTGCCCGGGATCCCAAAGTAGAACGGATGTGGGCGGCTGCAGAGAAAGTTCGAAACGAGATGGGGGGGCAGTCGTTTCAGAGGATCGAGCGACGTGAGGATGCGGTGGTTGCGGTATGAGTATCCAGGGGATGACGGAGCCATTAATTGCCTGAGCTATCTCCTGATGCGGGCAATGAGTCCGGTGGCATGCGCATGCAGGTCACCCCGGAACTCAAGATGTGGCAGGAGGCACTTTCGGCTACTGGAATTCACCCTACAGCATCCACAGTTCATTGAAAGACGTCACCATCCTCTACTTGTTTTGAAAAACGAGTCACCCCAATCAAGTGTCATAAGAACGCCTGGATTCTCATACCCATGTATCACGGAACCTTCATATCCAGACCCTATTGACATCACTGTCATTTCAATCGTGGTTTGTATTTGCATGTCATGTATAGTGTACAGTGCAGGGTACCTAATATGAAGTAAATATGTCGTCTTCTTCCCGCTCCAATGCAACGATAAATATATGTATTGTACAAACCTTCACGCGTCACGCGAGGTATCCATGTGCACATCACCCATTCAAATACATCACACCACATAATCGCGATCATCCCACGATCGTACGGAGCATCTCCCCTACCTCGGTCATCGTCGGCCGTAGCAGCGGAATCACATTCCAACACCGGTCCAACACGTCCCAAAACACCTCTTCCTGCATCGTGGTGAACGACATGTCTGGTATAGGCGGCGCACCGCGACACGGTCGAACACCGCGCAAAATATCAATCGTCACCGCACGATCATTGAGGCGATGTGGATAGGGCAACGCATTGGTCGACACCTGCCGCCACCACAGCCAAAGTCACGGTGAGTCGAGGGATTCCAAGTCGCGTCGTGTAGATGGGGTGGGGGGGACACGTACCTCGAGACAGACGCACGCAAACGAAAAGACGTCGCTCGAGCGCGTGATCGGACATGGTGCACCGTCGTCCTCGACGAGCGCGTGAATCAGCTCGGGTGCCATCCAGCGCGTCGATCCGGCGAGCAAGGACGTGCCCAGTTGGGCGGCACGTAATGTACCGTCCGTGAGCGAGAGTTCTTCCACGACCGTCGAGAGGCCAAAGTCAGAGATCAGGGCATGACCTTCGTCGTCGATCAGGATGTTGGTCTTTGTTTGGAGAGGGAAGAAGCGTCAGTCGTCCCAAGGGAGTTTTTGGGGCAGGGGAACGACGTACCCCTTTGAGGTCCCCGTGGACGACGACAGGCTTCATGTTGTGGAGGTAACTCACCCCGGATGCAATTTGCCGCAGCTAGAATCATGGTGAATGCACACTGTTTGCTTTATATATATATATTGCACTTACCAAGGACAATCGGTCTGCCCGGATGTCCTCTCGTTGAATGTATTGCACAATTGTGCCGTTATTACACCACGGAGACACCATCGC
Organism: Austroboletus festivus; assembly: GCA_038088875.1. NCBI lineage: Eukaryota > Fungi > Basidiomycota > Agaricomycetes > Boletales > Boletaceae > Austroboletus > Austroboletus festivus. The sequence continues at coordinate 35,059 of JBBPJU010000042.1, read as the reverse complement.
GATCGAGTTGACGGTCTGCATGACGCCATACAATGGGCAGATGTTGACGTGCTGTAGGCAATGCCAGGCAGCGATCTCTGCTTTCAAGCGCTAACAGAAGACGTTGATCAGGAACGACAGAAGAAGCTGCCGCAAGGGATCGACGAGGTACCTTTAACAGCTTCGCGCGCACACCATCCGCTACACACTGATACTGACGAAGAAACTTGAGCGCCACCTGGACGCGAACGTTTCAGCCACGCCCACCAACATATACCAACGAGCACGACGCACCGTCCGCGACTGGCCCACCGCATTCGTCCACACACCCTTCCACACGTCCGAAAACCCGCCATGACAGACCGGATCCTGGCCTACCTTGCACACCTCGTCCGTCAAATCGACCAGCAACACGTTTCCCTTGACGAGCAATGTCTTGGTCACCTTTTCCACCGTTGCCTTGTGCCGAGCGCGCTGCTTTAAACGCGAATAATCGACGTGTTCTGGGATCCATCGACACTCGTCGTAGTTGGCAAGCGCCTGGACGAGCGAAAAGAGCGAAGAAAAGTAGAGGTGGGATGGGTTACGTTGGAGGAGCGAGGCGTTACGGAGGTGGACGTCGGAGCGGGATTCGATGCCTACGTCGACCCAAACGACCCCACCACCGTGCCTTTCCAGCGCATCCCCTGCATGACAGGTGGAGTCAGCCCGGACGTTTTTCACAGCAAGAGGCTCCACGTCTTGATCCCCGTCTTGATCCCGAGTGCCAAGGACGTAGAGAGCCAGCGTGGGCATCACCGGGAAGAGCAAATGTGCCGACGTCCTAATGGGAGCAACGCGCCAATCATGCCATTGAGCGGAAACACATGCCAACAAAACCACCTACGGATCACTACCCAAGTCCTCGTCCAGCGAGGCAAAACACGTATCGGGGAGCACAAACTGTTGTTCCTCCGACGCGACTCCGAAACAGATCTCGGCGTCCAGAAATCGCCAGCAATCCACGTCTTCGAATCGGTGCCGCGGTGTCGTACATCCGCTCGCGTCCATGTGCAAAAAGGCATGGAAGCTACCCAGCACGGCGCGTCGCCGAACGCGGTGCCACGCATGTCGAGCGCGGACGATTACATCCCCAACGACAACACGACGTGTCAGCCGGCCGACCGTCTCCTTGTACGCATTGCTGTTGCGATACCGGAGAAACGCGAAATACCGGAGCAACATCTCCCGATTGCGTTTCGACATGGACACCTCGAACCGGCGCAATCCTTCCCGCGTTACTCCCTGTCCCGGATCCGACTCGAAACGCGTATGCGAATGGGATTCTGAATGCGTGCGCCCCCGGATCTGAAGGATGACTTCGGCAAGCACTCGCTCGACCTCGTTTTCGAGACGCGTAAACGCCTGTTCGGCGGTCCGCAAGGCGGCGAGACACCCCTCGTCAAGCGCGTCGGTGAGGAAATCGGAAAAGACGGTGCGGGTTTGTTCCGGGATGCGACGTGTCTCGGAGAGGACGTTGTGGAAGACGTCGTAGATGTGCACGCGATGGTCGTCCAACGTGTGTTTACGTGGATCACTGTAAAAAGGGTGGGAGAAGGAATGTCAGTGGGTTGAAACGGAAACGGGGGAGGACGGAACGGCGTACGCGTCCGTAAGCCAAAAGTGCCAGAAGAATTGAGGGATATAAGGTGCGATGTCAGGCATGTCGACCATTGTCACCATCGTCTGGTGCTCTGCGCCGTCATCAGATGATACCACTCGGGTATACAGCAAGTCGATAAGCTGTGCTCACGGATACTTTAAGTAATGCGTTTCGCTTGTAGTAGGGCAAGGGCAAGGACGCGGTTGCCAGTGGAGCCCGTGGCCAGCCGCGGTCTAGCTCCTGTTAAAAAAAAGTCTGAAGCCTACTGGGGAGGTGGTAAGTCCCAGTAGGTGGTGTGGGGAGAGAACGCCATGAGGCAAATGAGCCTCTTAAATCTCAAGTGCCTCGTGTCGATGAGAACATGGCCCGCGCGGTTATCTGCTAGCTAGGTTTACACTGTGGAGTGTGCATGAGAGTGGTGGTATGATGATGATGATGTCATGACCTTCTTGAGCGAGCTCAGTTCTAGTGTGAAAGAAAAAAAAAAAATAGATATATTCACAAGTATACGGTCCTTCTTTAGAATGAATAGATAGATAATGACTAGGTGGTGCAAGGCCTCAAAAGCCAAAGGTAACGTAGTACAAAAACAGGCCTTTGCTCCGAGGACACTATCAACTATAACTTATGGGCTAGATATGTTATACCTACTCAACACATGAGCCACAGGGGAAAGGAGTGAGCGGCGAAAGAAAAGGTAACTCCTGGAGAATACAGCCATGAAAAGGCAGATGTGTGAGACGAAAAGAAAAAGTACACCGGGTTACGCTCGATAACTCGGAGGCGGGGGAGAGAACGCCCTTGTTGGTTGGCCGACTGTGCTGGTAGATGAAAGCCCGGGTGGTGGTTGAATGGGAGCGGGAGCACGGGTGGTTGTTTCCGAACTTGCATTGTCAAAGGGGTTCTGCAGGGGTTCTTCGTGCACGTCGGAGTCAGGAATAGAACTCAATGGATAGGCTTGCCCGTCCGCGGTATTCGTTTGCAGCGCCCATCGCGCAGTGTCTGTGCTCTGTTGACGTCCTTGTACGGCACTCGAGCCAGCACGAGGTGCACCAAGAGCCGGATCAAATGAGGCATTAGCCCGGTGTGGTTGTGGTGCAAAGATCCGGGGATCTGTTGCATAGCCGACTGCATGACCTTGCTTATCCCATCGTTGGTAAGGAGAGTCATAGGGCGAGTCCGATTGAGTGAGTGGTGTAGTGAGGCTAACATCCGAAGGATTAGGATTGAATACACCACTGTCGTTTGATCCGGTCAAACCACTGTTTTGGTAGAGGACATCTCCGTCCGACTTGGCTTGGCTGGGATGGAAAATTAAAGAAAGCTCCACAAGAGGGAGGTGGACTAACCGAGTTTTTCGGCGGGCGTAGATGACGTCTGGTTTGACCCTGTTCACTTCTCTCTGAATGTACCACATGGCGGCAAAGGTGATGACCAAAGTGACGAAACCGACGGCGTAACTGATGATCTTGTTTCGAGATGTGGCAGAACCTGGAGCGAGATCGGTATGACGTGGCGATGGGGAGGTGAACAAGAGGCGTACCATTTCCTTCGTTCTCAAGCAAAGTACCGATATATACAGTGATGAATTGTTTAGGCATAGACAAGAGAGCGGCGAGGATGAAGACGAATATGTTCATTCCACAAACGGCAAAGATGGCGGTAGTGACTTGAAGAAGAAGGGTGAGCAAAGACAGGATGGAGGCGACGACGACCTACAGTGCCCTGGAACGGCGCTGAAACGAACGATGACGGCAATTTTGAAGCCGCCTTCTCGTATAACTCTGGCAAGACAGGCATATTGAATATTCTTTTTTTCTTCTTTATCCAAGCGATTTTTGAAGAGATATCTGAATGCGCTGTGTGGAGAGGTCAGAGAGGGGAAGTGAGGGGAGAAGGATGTACGGACTAAAAGTTTCCTATTTCGCCAAGCAAGGTACCGGCTGCGGTGATTGCAAAGCCTTCCCATGTGCCCCAAACCAAACCACAGACGATTGCCAAGATTTCGTGACCAAAGAGCTACAAGGGGGGAGTTGAGAGAGGAGGCCAGGTGTGAATAGGACAGAGACGTACAGGGGGGAAAGATATAACAAAGAAGATGGCGATTGGTATCAGAAAGCCGCCGCGCAATCTGAGAGGAATATGAGATGATCATGAAACAAAACAGTGAGACAATGGGGCATACTTGTGCATCCAATTAGCAGCGGGTTGTAGGGCACGCACGATTTGGTTGTGATAAAAGATGAATAGGGCGCCGACAGCGATGGCGAGGATGCCAACGATATAGTAGACTGTAAGATGTCAGCAGACGGGAGCGGGAGTGACGACGGGTGTGTACTGACTAATGTACTTTCTAGTGAGCAGTTTGTCCTTTTGAATGGCGCCGCGTATTCTGAACATGGACGTTTGCTGGAGTGCCTCGATCTCGCTGGGTGTTGGGCTAGGTGTTCGGGTTGTTGGTCGGCCATCGCGTTGAGTGGTGTGTTGTGGGGGTGGGAGGGCATTTGAGTAGGTTGGGTATGACGAGTCGAGAATCATGATGATGGGAAAGGAAGGAGGAGAAGAACCAGCTTCGAATAGGATGAATTTATGTATAGAACAGCCTTTTCAAATGGACGACCTCAACGACGACGACTTAGATGTCACACTTGTCACATAGTCACAGCCCCTCACCCGATGATACCAACTCCCCCGTCCGAACAGAACCTCGCCCGCATCGCACAAAACTTGGTAGACATCGGTGCCATATCGCTCGAAGACTATCTCAACGGTCACTGCCAACCCCAACACATTCCGCAGCCATCCACTTCCCCTTTGGTACGCGAACCCATCCAAGGCAATGCAGTCACGCGACTCCATCAAGTCTGTCAGCGCGTCTTTCGCAGCACCGCCCCGCTCAAGTTTGAGTTTATAGAACAGACCAGTTCCAAGCGTGAGCATCTCCACCGAGTTTGTCATGGTTGACCCCTAAACCCTGTGGACAGACAAGCAATGCATCTTGACCATCACTAAACCAGATGGTGCACAGCGCTCGTACATGACCCAACCCATTTTTGTGAAAAAGAATGATGCCAAGGGAGAGGCAGCAAGGATCGCCATCGATATGGGTGCACTCGACTTTCTTGCAGCGGGACACGTCGAGGCGATCAGTCATCTAACCCGTACCTCCGCAGAGTCGTCGAGTATAGATGATGACGCGCGCTCGGTAAAGTCGGACACGAGTTTGGACACGTGCGTAGACGATATCGAGCAATGCTGTATCGACTGGCGTGCAGGACGTGTGACCCCTCGCTGGATCGCCTTCTTCGACTCCAAGTCGGCGCGCAGTCAGTACCGATGTTTCCATAAGGCTATTCATTGATACGCGAGGTAGAACAGGGCTGTGCACTTTCCATTCAACTTTCACCCCATGTCGCTCGTCTCTATCTATCCGATCCGACCTTTGATACCCACTTGAGCGCCAAGACGGCGTGTGCCAAGCTTGCCGTGTTGGAAGGCGTCTTGGACTTTATCAAGTACGGCAATGGTCAAACACGTCCCACGTCCCCCGGTCCGTCAACGTCTTCTAGCACATCACTACCTCCTTCTGAACTCGCTACGACGCCTTTAACGCTTCAAGAATTCTACGATTCCCTTCCGAGACCTTTCCCGGAATCATTTAGTACCAACGACACCACCGAGATCAACGCTCCCGGGTGGCTCAACACCATGGCACAGAACGCGCGCGGAGGCAAGCTCATATTGTCCTACTTTTTCACGCTGCATGGTCCACCCGGTCGTCAGTATCTTGGCCCACGATTCCCGTTTCGTTACTCAAATATCCCTACAGTACACGGTTGTATTCTCAAGCTGGATCGTCCTGGAGAGTACAAGGCATTTCTCGTCGATCCCAGGTTTCTCAAGCGATCCGATGCCAAGGCTGCCGCTTGCCTCAAGGCCATGTCCGAGGGCATTGGCAACTATATCCGGTCCATTTCATCTGCCGTCGAGACTAAAATCACACCCGTCATGCGTTCGTTTTCGAGCAGTCTGGTATATCCCGCCTTGACTTTGGAACTTGGTAAGATCCACACCGATCTTCATCCACAGTTCGAGTACGACAAGGAAAGAGACGGTCGGCCTCTCTTTCTCTTTTTCTGGTGACGTCCCCTGACGATTGACACTCAGCATTTGGTGCTACCTTGGTTGTCAAACTGTCAACTTCTCCTGCGTCAGAGGCTCGACGGTATACCGTCCTGTGCGAGTATCGAAGTAAGGCGGACGCCAAAGTAGCCGTCATTTGCCACGCCGCTGAACAAGGTGTCGTCGAATACGTCCGGTTTCGGGGAACAAATCCATCGTCTGACTATGCAAGTCCCTACAACCTGCAAACCTACGATGCAGAGTCATCCCGGAAGCGAAAGCAGCCTCCATTCACGGAAGATGTAGAACAGGGCCAGCCAAAGAAGAAGAAAAAGAAAAAGGGGAAACGGCGGGCAGAGGTTTCATCTCATACGGAAAGCAACCCTCTCGCCCCCGCTGGACATTACCCGGTTGTCTATCCCAGCAGTGACCAGATGCACGGCATATCCCGGCCCAGCGACATGGGTCTGCCACAGAATGTCCCTATGGACAGCTTGTGCGATCCATCTCAGCTAGGTGTTGGGGTTGCAGGTGGATCTGGCACAGCTCGTCCTGTGCTATATGGCCAAGGCGGGTCGTATCACGTGCAGACGCAAATGTACGCGCAGCCATATCCTATGATGCTGAATGCGAGATTTGCAGAGGCTGATATACTGAACAATCGTGGATATGGTGCCCAATCTCGACCCGGCGCGTACGGCGATGGATCCCACCTACGCTTGCCTATGGAAAGTGGACCATCTCGAGCAGCCCTTGGATCGCCCTCACGCGCATCGCGTGCTACGGCCATGCGTGGGGAACTGGAACCTGGGGAAGTAGTGTCTTCGGCGGAATCCGAGTTTTCCGTGAGCTCGAGTCGGAATGAGGATGAGGTGCCAGCAAAGGAGCAAGGTATGTGCATCACACCAATAGTAACTGCAAAACTTACTGGCATAGAAACGGACACGAAAAGTGGAGGCGTGGGAAGGCCAAGTGTAGATGTGAAAGCCGCACAGAAGGGCAAGGAGATGCCACCCGTGAGCCCTACGAGGGTCACGCGAGAAGGTCCTGCGACGACACTCGCCGCTAGCGCCTCGCACGTCAAGCAACTCATGGGTACTTTCTCTTTCTCTTTCCTGTCATCGATTCTCATAACGGAGACGCAGACTACTGCTCGGCGCGGCATTGCAGTATGCCCTCGTTTCACGAGACGCAGCGGCAGGGACGGTTTCATGTTTGGATTGTGATTGGTAAGGAGCGGTTTGATTTACCAACCACGTATGAGACGGCGGAGGAGGGGCGACAACGAGTGGCGAAGCAGGTGTTGGCACGATTGTACAAGGAGACCTCGGGGTAGTCGGACCACTTTTCAGCGGACGGTACGAGGACTCTCAAAGGCAGTATGCCTTTAGCATGGCGGCTTCTGATATAGCTGCGCACGGCGCCTAACTTGACCACCCTAGTGTCTGAGCCAGATGAATTTTCTATACAGCGATCAGACATGCGACGTGGTAGGGCTGTTACCTTATTCTCATTCATCTCGTTCACAAGCGACTCTTGAGAGATGCGCCTGAGGACTTGGTGTAGGATGTTGCTAGCATCACTTGGACATTGTCGATCTCAAGTTGCCCTGCTTCTCATCCAACACAAGATTGTCTATCTGACCTGACGAATGGCGGTCGAGTTTGCAATCGGGTGTATCACATCCTCTGCCAGTCGGCCATACCTACACAAGAAACCAGCCTAGGAATTTATAGGATAACCCTAGGGTAGATTGAAGAGCTACAGTTGGCATCCTTGCCTTTATACCCGCATCAGTCCTTGTCCAACCCTACACCCGAAGCATTGCCAGTCCAATACTTTACGTAATAACTACATAGATCGCCGTACTCCAGGCTGGCAGCTTCCCAATATACCCATGGACAGCCCCTATCTCCAAACTTGAGACCCCATGCCATTTGCCAACATAGCAGAAATGCATGGCCCATCCTCTTCACCTAGAATGATTAATGTCCAAGGATTGCAGTGGCATGTCACTCAAGTGGTGCACTTCCAAAAAAAAAAAAGATTCACCACTTGTTGGTCTGCAGCATGAACTGCTAGTGATCTATGTGACCCCACATCCAAGTCCACCTAACACCATTTTTACTCTATGGATGCTCTGTCTGACCAAATGGGCTGAAAGCCAGGTTAGGCCTTTCTGGTTGTATCTGATTCCTCACCTCCTCCACCAACCCATCTGGAAAACCAACCTGCCTATGCTTCAACACTTGTTTCTAGGCATCTAGTGGATATACACTGAAGCAATGTGATGTTGAGTCCACTGCAATCCAACACAACTTCCAAGGCTCTGATCAGGCATTTAATGAGACACATGGTGCTCCTACCTTCTTGGCTTTGTTCCTGGGGGGATAACCACTGCTGATAAGTTGGCGGATGTTGCTCTCAGTGGCAAGTATCACATATGCCAACAAAGCCAGGCCAGATTAGTATGTATTTAGTTCAATTTTCTTTCTTTGAATCCTTTCTTATCTAGGACTATAGCAGGAGTGCAGATGGCACCTGATACGGAATGCAGGACATGGAGTCCAAGGTTTTGTGCAATGATCTGATCTGTTCTTCGTGGGAGTCGAGGGCCATAGTGGATACACATGGCAATGAAGGCCTCTCTGGCGGCGGTGAATTCGTGAATGAGGATGAGGCACAGGGCTAGAACCTGTCGCACAAGGATTCTCTCGAGAAGCAGTAAACCGTCCACCATTTCAAGGTACAGCTGACTCCACGTAAGGTTGCGTAGATTCTAACTAGGGAAACGATAAAGTTACATGGGCGCTATTTATATGTAAATGGGAATAGATGGGAATCTATTCCCTTCTGGGAAACAGGGAACTACTTGCCATAACAAGCAGCAAGGAATGAAAGCATCCTATCATGGAATGGAACAATACCATAATTGACAGCATGTATAGCCTGAAGAGGAAAAGGAAAGGCTATGCATGGGAACTCTCTCATGATCGTGAGATCATTCCTAAAAGGGGATTCCAATAAAGGAGATATGAGATTGGTGGAGATGAGGAATGTAATACCTAAACCGGTGGTCGCAGTGTGGAGTGGGAAAGGTGGTTAGGTAACTGACAAAACTGGGAATGATCTCACTCATCCAAAATATCGGAGAGAAAAGGAAATAAGTCCCTTCTGCACTCTAGGTAAGCCTCGACTTCTAATTGGTCCCATTGGAACCACTGTTCCTCTCCAGGCAGTACATTCTCCTGATTGGCTGGGAGAGGTGGAGATGTGGACCAGATGTCCAAGGATTCCCCCCAGGCCAAGGGGGACGAGAAGTCGTTGTCAGTCTGCATAGGGATGTCCATAGAAAAAGAAGAAAAAGATGGGGCATCCAGTGCCTCAGGGTACGGGGTGGGGGAGCATCTCCACCATTCCATAACAGCACCTGTCTTCCCTGGAGGTCTTGGTATGCCATATGTCAAGCTTTCAAGCTCTTTCTTCTTTGCTGACAACCTGGGGCAAAAAGGCAGAATGCCTATTGCAGTTGGGCTGCAGCTCTCTATTTTATGCTCCACTGAATATCATATGTTTGCTGCTACCATGTGCTCTGTAGAATGTACCATGTGCTCAATGGAATTTTACCATGTGCTATTTTGTCATGTGTGAGGGAGCATCGGCAGGTGTCGCATTCAGTAGCAGTGCACGATTGCGCCTGGGACCTTACTTGCATGTTTGCTCCGAGGGAACGACGGTTTTCTTTCTGTGTATGTTTATACGACTTTTAATAGTACGATTCAACGGTGCCTATCAAATAGTAAGCGGGGTCATACTTTGCGCCTGATTTCTCGATCTTGATGACACCGAGTCTTCTAGACAATGGTGGCAATGATTTTTTTTGTAAAGGGATCGCTCTATACGTCGAAAGCGCCGATGATAACCACAAAGCCCACCAGCTCGTATTCTGATGCATGTGTTTTCGTCTACTACGCTTCGACCTCTGATCACATTTGAGCAACAACCTCCCCAACCGCATCATTCGAGTAGATTACGCCATAAACCACTCAATCCCTGACTTCAGACGTCGGCAAGCATCTGTCGAGCAGCGTCGTCACCTTGTCGACTGCGGCCCGGTAAGCCGTCAAGGCAAGTCATGTGTTCCCTCATAGTGCCCAGCTGATGTCCTGCCAGTTTCGGGGACGACCATCCCCTTGCACTTGAACCATGACGACGACGAACATCCCCATCTCCTCGCTCAAAGCGACCTACGACGACCAAGGGTACGTCCTCGTCCCCGACCTCGTCCCGCCCGATCTCTTCGACCCACTCCTGGCCGCCTGTGACCGCGTGATGGACAAGACCCGATCGGGCGCCTGGCCCCACCGACGCACCGTCGGAAAACAGTTTCCCCCGTTCGATGCAACCAACGCAGATTCATGGGGCGTGCAGCACGTTATGCATCCCGATTTGGGGGAACCGGTGTTTGCGGCGTGGTATACGTCGGCCCGGGTCAGATCGGTCGCAGCGGCATTGTTGGGGTGCGATGAGGGGTCGCTCCAAATGGGTGCGTCCCATTTGTGTTCTAGATCCTAGATCTGACACGGCATCGCGGATGGTACGACAGAACTGTTCAATGTGTTGATCCATCCGCTGAGCCATGATTTTGCGTTGCGATGGCATCGGGATGATGTTGGCGAGAATGCGACAGCCGAGGAAGAGCGCCGGGCGCTCGCGTCGTGGACGCTTGGGGTGCGCACGACGATCTGATCATCGAGTGTTACTGATTGGCATTGACATCCACATCTCGCCAGGTCCAATGGAACACGTGAATACTTTACCATCTGTTGTCTTGACCCATCTGAATTCCTGTACGTCAGCGCGCTGTACAAGGACGCCTGTCTGTATGTCGTCCCGAGGTCACACAAGGTCCCACGAACGGACGCACAGCGGGCCCATTCGTCGACGCATGAGCCTCCGAAAAACCCGCTTGACATGCCCGGTGCAGTCCAACTTACGCTCCAACGTACGTCTCCCATTTTCTCAAGTGCTCTGTCCACATACACCCCTCATGTCTCGACACAGCGGGTGAGACCGTGTTTTACAACTCCAATATTCTGCACTGTGCAACGTACGATCATACACAACGTCGCGCGACGCTGCATGCGTGTGTGGGGGATACGCGAGGTGGATCGACACGCGCAAGGAATGTGTTACAGCATGGGCTACGGTGGATGATGGAGCCGAGGTTTCGAGAGACATTGGATGAGCCTGGACGACGGATGCTGGATGCGTTGATCGAGATGCAACAGGGTGTGCAGGGAGACGTGGGATATTCGCTCACAGGTTAGCGAGTAAGGGGTGGTGGTCGAGGTTGAACACCTTTGCACTCCATCCAGAGAACAATCCTGAACAGAATTGGGACAATGTTAAAATATGGAACCGGTAAATCGGGTATTATCAAAAGCAGATTACACCACCTGCGTCATATCCTCGATTACAAAGATGCCCCTGGCATGGGTAAAGTAGCACGTCCATGTCTCCTCAACATCTCTATTCAACGTCAACGATTCAGGCTGGCGACCGATTTACGGACGGAAAGACGAAGCCATTGTTTCCAATGGGACTCCACCCCTCTGTTCGCTCGTCGGCACGAATCAGACTGACGATGCTCGCCGTATGTCGATGTGTTTTCCCACCGCCTGATTTTTTCCCCACAGGTGCCTTGGTAGGCTCACCTTGACCCTGGCCCTGATGTTGTCCGCTCGTGTGATTTGGATTGGGCGAACGATACACGATGGGTTGATCCTGCTCTGCCTCATCGGATAGATCGGCCGACTCGCCTGTATCGCTCGCAAACGCGTCCAAGCCAATCACGGTCCGTCGTGCCTCAAGATCGTATTGCTCGTACTTGGATCGGCCACCACGCCCGCTCGATGCACGGAGCTCGTCGGGCATGAAGATGTAGAAAAAGGCAGTTGCAAGACACGCACCGCTGACGACGTCGATGAGGTAGTGGTGGGTGAGGTACATGGTGCTCCAATAGAGCACGCCCACGTATGTCCACGCCCAGGTGGATGTGCCGTCCCAAAAGTGGGTGATAAAGAGCGCGCCGAGGGTTGCCCAACCTGCGTGAAGGCTCGGAAAGGCACCAAATACGAGGGGGGAGTTGGAAAAGACGGTTTGGTAGCCGTCGTTGCCGAATAGGGCGTCGATGCGGGCGAGGCCGCCTGGGGATCCAGGTACGTCGTAGGTGGCAGGGGTGAGGCCATAGATGACTTCGTACCAGGGTGCTGCGCAGGGAATCAGGATCTGGATGAGGACGGCGGTGAGGTTCATATAGCCAAACGTCTTTGCCCACGTTTTGAGTGCGAGCGGGGGCCGAAAGAGCCAGAGGAAGAGGGAGAGGACAAGGGGATAGATATAGTGTATGACACCATAGGGAAGCCAAGCGATGATGTCAAGGATAGGGTGTGTAAAGCGGGTGAGGATATCGGAAATGTTGGCGCCATAGAGGACGGACTCGAGTGTGGGTAGGAGGACGACGTGTACGGCGGGGCGGATGCTCGAGGGTATGAACCGGTTGGTGTAAAATGCAAGAAGCCAAGCAAAGACGGGGGTGGCGGGTAAGAAGAACTGAGAGGTAAATGGGATGAGGAGAGCGATGGTGTAGAGGACGGGAATGAAGAGCTTGGCCGGGAACGAGGGCGTCTCCATGATGGTAAGCCAGAAGATGGCGAGGAAGACGTGAAGGACATAAATGACATCAGACTTTGCCAACGCGTGCGCTTGGAGACGTGTGATGGTGTCCGTCGGCGAAAGGGACTTGTCAAGACGTGCGACGGCAGCGACCAAGGCAGAGAGAAACGTTCTCAAGGCCACGGTGAGATTCGTGCGGAATGCCAGCATGGAATGATTGTGAAATAAATTCTGATTGAGAATGAGACCAACGACGGTCAAAAGATGCCCGTCGTCGACGCACCGAACAACGAGCGACTGACAGAATAATAATGTCGTGTGGTCGCAGCGGGTGATGATGAGAAGAGCTGATCTATTCTATTGCCGACGTGGGAATCCACACATCATCATCACCTCCACTCGCCGAGGTGGGCCATGTCGAGGTCATCGTCTCAGAGACGTTGTGATAGCGATCTGTATCGTCCAAGGGTCGTACATTGAGCGACTATCGCCTCGAGTACACCTTCACCGCAATCAGGCAAGTGCTCCCAATTTAGTCCACTTTCTCTCCCTCTCTCTCTTTCCCATACCACCACGATCATGGCTATTCTCAAGCGGTTCGCCCTCTTGACCGACCTTTTCATCTGCCTACAGTTTGCCTTTTGGCCCACCTTTTGGTGTGTGTGGGCATCTCCTTTGCTTCTTTTCCGTCCAAGAGCCTTGTCGCGCATCTTCATGTTCCATGTATGGACCGCCTTTGGCTCTGGTGTCGATGAGCACAAATCCCAAATAAAGACGTCCCTCATCACACAGAATGCTTACGGCGTTGTTCTTGATATCGGTGCAGGTATAGTAGTCCCCTTCGCCCTCGTCTTTTTGTAGGTTCATTTCGCCCAAGGACATGGTCACACCGCCAAATATCTCGATCATTCTCGCGTCACCAAATATGTCGCTCTTGAGCCCAACGTCCTCATGCACAACGAAATTAGAGCATCCGCAGACGCTGCCGGATTCAGCGAGGCAGATGGCACCTTTGTCCTCCTCGCTTGTGGCGCAGAAGACACGACTACCATTCTCACTTGTCTGGGCGGCTATCAACCTGTTGATACCCTCGTGTCTGTGCTTACCCTCTGCTCGATCCCAGACCCTCGCGAGACCATTACCGCGCTGACAAAGGAGGTACTCAAACCAGGCGGACAGATGCTCTACATCGAGCATGTTCAAAGTCCACTGTCCCATATTGCTTGGTGGCAAAAGTTTTGGACGCCACTTTGGGCACTGGCATTCGATGGGTGTCAATTGGATCGTCCAACCCATGTGTGGATCCAACAAGTCGGCGGATGGACAAGCCAAGAGGTTTCTGGCGCAGACGATGAAGACGAGGAGCACCTGTTTTGGCACCGTGTAGGAAAATTGGTCAAGGCGACCTGACACAATTCTTCGTGTTCCAATGGGTTTTGCCTTGCAGTACCATCTTGTCAGGTAAACAGTCTAGACTTTATCCGACAATGTGTCGATGTCCAATTTTATTCTTCCAATGTTGACTTGCTCGTTCCTTCCCAACATTTCCACTGTCACGATTTGTCCCGCAGTATGCACATATGCTCCAAAGTATCTCGCTTATCCGCCCGTTTCCTTTATCAGAATGATTCGTTCTACCAGGTTCATACATCTCTTGCATCCTACGCTTGGCTCTAGGCCGGGGAGTGCCCGCGTGACGGAATAATCATGTTCGAGGTGCGTCAGATGTATACTAATGGGCCGCTGTATTGACCTGCTTGTTCTTGGCTTGGGCTGAATCGAGAGTTCTATTGTCAGTCCACGCCTCTCGATCGCGAAACGGGCCAAAGACACTGGTGCAGTCGTGATCCATCACGACGGCGGCAGACACAAGGTGGGCAAGTGCAGGAAGGACGAACGCAATCGATCTGTTCGAATCCTAGTCATTATTCACTCTTATAGTGACACCTCTAAACCATCCACTCGCAAACGAGCCATTTCAGACCATGGGATCATGATAACCACAAAGTCTTGACGGCTTGCTCACACAATCAGCTTTCTTCCCGGCACCTCTCGCTGTATGGTCCACACTTCCCCCAACTGGACGTTGCATTGGGGTGGGAAAGGGACGCATATATCCAGCTTGCCTGTACGTCCAAATTCCTTGCTATTCTTCTGCAGACTTCTGCTAAGGCGGTCCGAGTCCTTGAGCCATCCCCATCACCTTGGCATGTTTTCTCATACTCGAAGAGGTGGCAAGGCCAGCAATGGCAGGCGATGACTTTGGCCCCCCATAACGAGAACTCGACCTAACCTGAGTGCCAACTGCAAGCGGAAATATTGTGGTTCCCGCCGCCAACCTGTCCGACCATGTAGCGCATCTGACTAGAGGTTCACCTCACCCTCCTATCCTGACTTACATCCGTTTCATTTACTTGAAAAGGCTGTTGATGCATCAAAAGTCGAAAGTTGGATAAAACTAGTCCAAGGAGTGTTGATCAAGAGGATCAAAAAAGACTATTGCTACTGAGTACACTGCAGAGGCGTACTAGTATGCCACCTGCTACAGTGAGGTCGCACTTTCCGGTCCTGGTGCCAATTAGAACAATATTCAGATTTATGCATATTTTACAACAAGCAAGATTTATCATCGATCCCTACCCTCGTGTCTGATGAATGAACTAACAGATCACCCGAGACGTGTACTCAGAGCTCCTGCGTGACACGATCCGAAAACCACGCTATATGTGAAGCCTTTGATAGGACAGCTGGCACCTTCACTTGTCCAATGTTGCCATGGGCGTCTTCGCCAACCCTCATTTGTAGGAACTGGCTAAATGTCCCGGGTTGAACGAGACGAATGGTCGGCGCGCGGAATATTTCGTATTCAATGGCCATGGGTACCATTTGAACTGCTCGCGACAGTCCTTCGAGCACATGCTGTGTCGCGCGTGCAAGGTCGGCAGCTGGACAAAGCAAGATCCGGTACAGAATACACTCCCGTGAGCAACGGACCCGAAATGAAGACATACATGCCTACCTTGCTCGTCCACGAGCTCTACAAAGAACCCGATCGTGGCAGGGGCACGTCGATTGTCAAACATCGCGGTCCATCCCATTATTTGAACTGCGACATTCGTGGCAATAGACAAAATAGTAGCATTCAACTCCGCTTCGGAGACCATGAACCACGGAAAACGGAGAGCCACACTGTCACATTCGATCAGCGAGGGAATGGTTGATGTGTGAAGGGCTCACTTGCGGCGTTCGATAAACTGGATGATTGGAATGCCATCCGTAGGGTCAAACCCAGAGACTTGGATCACATCTGCAAGTCGATACCGCCATAGGCCATCTAGGGTCGTCAACACGACTTCATATCGCCCTCCCACTTCGACTTCCCACTACGGTAATAATAATCAGCAGCGAGTATTATATCATAAATGATACACACGATGCGTGAAAGCGACGTGATTGATTCGTTCTTAGTGATGTCCAAGAACTCGACAATGTTTTCACAACAAAGTTTGTATTGGTTCGATTCGAGGGAATTGTAAGGTAATGCAACCGTAGCCTCCGAGCATCTATAACCACGAGAGTGTATCTCTACGGTGGGACCAAGAAAGGATCGGGCCTGCTCGGAAGCAGTGAGGGGGAGATATGACGACAACCTGAACAATAGACACACCAGCGGGAGATACATTGCGAAGGTACCACTGGACGTAGTGTGGATTGAATGAAGGTTCGGCCAAGCGAGACTACACCAACCCGGTCGAGAGGACGGTCGACCAAGACTGCGCAGCTCCGCTGCACGCTCGGGATCCGGTGCCATCCACATCTATTTAGCACTGAGACTCACATCCACTTACCTATTGGGCACCAACCTCCAAGTAATCCCGAACGTCCGCTATCCCGTCCAAGTCTGGGATAGTACCACTCGCGATGCATTCTACAACCATATCAAAGTCTATATCGAGGTGACGCATCATTTCCACGAAAGAGATCGTGTATGGAATGGAAATGGTCTTGAGTGACCTGCTACTGAGTGCAAATATCACATGGATAAGGAGGAAGGAGCGCCATTTGGGTATAAAGTGAGCAGCATATGGTGCAGCATGGTCGAGTACTGGAAAGGAAATGAGCCTGGGTGACGCGAAAGTAGGGTCATTGCATCATACTGCATAGTGCCATCTTTTCCTTGTCTCCCTCAGGATGAAGATTCAGGGACGACCTCCGGTTTACGACTGACATACCAGTCCAATATGCTGTCCGAATAGGACGATCGTACTCGTCCTCAATGTGTGTTAGCAAATGCAGGAATTGAAACACATATGCTCTAGTGCGTCTTTGTAGAGGATCCGAGATCGCATACGAACTAACATCGGAGGATGTGATCCTGGACAAGTAGTCGTATTTAGGGAATAGTTTCGGAACGCCACCCGATGTTGAGCTAGACTGAACAAGATAGTCGGGTAATCCGGGGGCCAGCAAGTCCTTGACGGCACTCTCTTTGCATGGTTTCTGAAAAAATCTCTCCGTGAACGGTGCATACAAGTCATAGGTTGTAAACTGGACCGTTTTCCGGAAAATATCGGAAAGAGTGACATGGTCCATTTCATCGATGAGGCCTGCAGTGGCATCGCGGAATTCAGTGAGTGGGAGTGCAACGCGGGCGAATTGGGTATTCAAGTTGGTCCTGATAATTTTGAACAGAAGTTCGTTGGTTCTCCGTCTCACCTGGTCAGAGAGTGGTGGAGGAAGAAAAGGTATGGGATCTGGGGGATGCATACCAGTCAGGTTGGCGCGTAACTAGCCACTCTAAACTTCCGTGTTGACTTGCGACTGTGGTGGGGGTTGTTCGGATCGATGCGACTTGATCAGTACTAAATCGGAATTACCTAGGTCCTACCAATCCCCACTTTGCCCTCATATGCCTCCTTTGCCGACATCATGCTAACAAAGGTACATTCCTGCCATTCAAACATTCGCAAGGTTGCTAATAAAAAGTGATCGTCATAGGTTTCGTCAGAACGGGTGTACTCAGGCCGACGAATGGGAAAGGGTCTGGCGAGAGCAAGGACACCAAGAGCAACAGTGAGAGTAAGGAAGATGATGCGGCTTCGGATAACAATGAGCGAACGTCAGTCCAGACTTTCCCTTTAGGAATTGATAGGAAGTAATACTTGATAAGCCCTCATAATGACATCTGCCAGGATGTTTTCTGTAGTAGTGGAGTGGACGATAGGTGTCTTGTGCCTTTTTCCCGCGCCGCTCACTACTATAAGTCAAGCGATCTCAGTTTAGATCTCAGTTTACGTTGCACGGGCTTAAACGTGCGTGCACATAACTATTGGATAGTAGGATACAAACTAATGACACAGTGGGTAGTTTACCATGGTAAGACCAACCACGATCGCTGTTCCATTGGTCTAGAGGCCAGGTAGTACTAGTAGATTTGTTCCTATAGTCCTGGGAGTAGCTTAGACAGGTGGTCGTTGTGCCTCTCTCTCTCTCAAAAAAAAAAACGAATTCGTCGTCGGCCGAGATTTCTTCTTTCTCAGCGTCTCTAGTTTGAATGATGCATGATACACGTCCGATGGCGTGATTACATGCGAATCCAGCGAATCCACTCTGACATATTTAAATCCCTGATATCTTATCAGGACCCATAACACTCGTCCTCATTCTTCCTTAAATCCACTGCCCCAATGTCTGATCCCAACAAGTGAGTGTAGCAGAACGCTCCAGACGATGCAATCATTCATGCCTATCTAGACCACTCGAATTCGAGACTTTGCAGCTCCACGCGGGTCAAGTGCCCGATCCCACCACCAAGGCGCGCGCAGTGCCCATTTATGCCTCCACCAGTTTTGTCTTCAACGATTCCGCGGTAAGATTTGCGTATATTTTTGTCTCGAGATGATCTGAGCGCCCATATCTATATACTCCATCCAGCACGCGGCTGATCTCTTTGGTTTAAGGTTGGTTGACGGATCTGATATAGGACCTTTTATATCCCCCTGCTACTGTCAAATACGTACCGATCTTTGGGCTAACTGTTTTTCCAGAACGTTTGGACACATCTACTCCCGCATTGGCAACCCCACCGTCGTACGTCCTTTCTATCCTATCATCTTCAAACATTCTCCAACGTTGTTCAGGAAGTCTTTGAGAACCGCGTCGCAGCACTCGAGGGCGGGGCGGCGGCGGTAGCGACCTCGTCCGGTCAGGCGGCTCAGTTCCTGGCTGTGTCCACGATCGCAGATTCAGGCGATAATATCGTATCTACGTAAGTTCCCGTGACGTTTCAATCTCCAACGGTGTCATGCTTGCTCAACGCTTGTCCGGCTCACTAGATCATACCTCTACGGTGGGGTAAGTCCCCTATCTTTGTCCTTGATTCGATGCATATTGATATGTTCTCCTAAAGACGTACAACCAATTCAAAGGTTCGCTTCATCCATCCATCTGCGACGTGTTGCCAACGATTTCCTACAGTAACATTCAAGAAATATGGCATCGGCGTCAAGTTTGTCAACGGAGATGATCCAGAGGACTTCAAGGCGGCGATCGACGACAAAACAAAGGCGATCTATGTAGAGAGTATCGGTAACCCAAAATACAACGTCGCACCAATACCAGAACTCGCAAAGGTGAGACGAACGGTTCATCCGGAACTCCCATGAGCAATGACGATATCTGGACCAACAGGTTGCCCACGACCACGGTATCCCATTGATTGTCGACAATACTTTTGGAATGGGAGGCTACCTCCTTCGGCCCATCTCCCTCGGCGCTGACATCATTGGTCTGTTATCGCCCCTTTTTCTTCCCTTTCCAAGCCCAACATGTCTACAGTACATAGTGCTACCAAGTGGATCGGAGGCCACGGAACCACAATAGGGGGTGTCGTCGTCGATTCAGGTATGGTCCCATATACCCTCCGACCGTGTGCCGACAGGACTAAACTTTTTCGTGTGGCAGGCAAGTTCGACTGGACGCGCAGCGGCAAATTCCCTTCCTTCACGTCCCCTTCCGAGGGCTACCACGGACTCAAATTCAGCGACACGTTTGGCCCGGTCGCGTTTGCAATCAAGCTCCGCGTCGAACTGCTGCGTGATCTCGGTCCCTCGTTGAACCCCTTTGGAGCCTTCCTCCTCCTTCAAGGTCTCGAGACGCTCAGTTTGCGCGGCCAGAGACACTGCGACAATGCGTTGGCGCTCGCGATGTATGTCTCACTCCCTTCATACCTCCACCTGACGTGTCTTATGCCGCCTGCAGCTGGCTCGAGAAACACCCCAAGGTCGCATGGGTTTCGTATCTGGGCCTCGAGAGCCACTCCTACCACAAACGTGCCAAGGAGCTACTCCGTCCGAACGGGTACGGGGGCGTACTGAGTCTTGGTATCAAGGGCGATCATACCATCGCGAGCAAGACAGTGGATGCGCTCCGTCTTGCGAGCAACCTCGCCAACGTCGGTGACGCCAAGACGCTCGTGATCCATCCCTGGACGACGACGCACGAGCAGCTCTCCGACGAAGAGAAACTGGCTACCGGTGTCACGCCAGATCTGATTCGGGTATGTCGTGTGTTATAATCCCTGGTACCTGGCAGGATTGAATATCGGAACGATTACAGGTCGCGGTCGGAATTGAACACATCAACGATATCATTGCAGACTTTGAGCAGGCGCTAAACGTCGTGCCATCCAAACTATAAATATTCGTTCTTCTGGAAAGGTGTTCGTTTTCTTGTGTAAGACAAGGCTGTAAGAAAATTAGCTCGCTTCGTTGTTGATTCTGGTTGTCAGTATTACCACCTCGTCGCATCAGTTACTATACAACGGATGTTCTGTACCATTAGATTACTAGCAAAATATGCGAATGCGTTTTTCAAGTTTCAAGACTGTGGTCGGACGATCTACTGTCGAAAAGGGAGTTGGAATTACGCGCGGTTCAATCCATTTGACCAAGTAGGTGGTAACGTAAAGTGAACATCAGCAAGAAAATACAAAAAGAAACTAAACGAGCGTTCGTGCGTACGGACTATGTGGGGCTAGACGAGAAAGCAAAAGAGCACATGTCCGCTTTCAAGACTAGAGCTGGAATAGGAAACGAATGTAAGACGGGTATACGCAGTCACATGTCTCTTTACGAATAGACAAGAGAATAGAAGACCGCTTATCGTCTGGCACTGCCGCGACCATAACCAGCCTGAAGGTTGTCGAGCTCCCCCTCCAGCTGTTTGATGGCACTGTGTGCCATCTCCAAGTCCTTGTTGAGACGGTCGCGCTCTGCGATGAGCTACAGACGATTACAATCACATCAGTCGAGCCCCTCGGACAACAACGTCCACCTACATGTTGTTCCCACTGCCTGAAGCGCGCCTCCTCCGCCTTGACCTGTTCGGTAAAGCGCTTGCGGAGTTGTTCCTCTTCCTCCTTGAATTTGGGATTGTCCACCTTCTTGACCTTGGGCTCTCCAAACTTGCGCGTCTCCATCTGTTGCTGCCTGTAGTTCTCGTAGTGGAGCTCTTCCGTGGTCGAGATCAGGTCGAGCATGTGCGTCCGGATGAGGAGTGAACGGAGCTTGCGGAAGTCGCAGTGGTTTTCATTCTCAACCTCGGCAACACCCCACAGATATTCACGGCCCTTGACGACACGCCCATCAGGGGTTTGGACATCCTCGGTGGAGCCAATGATGGAGAATGGCATGGCATCAGCTAGCATACGCGCATGTTCTGCAGCAGCCTCGTCATCTGTTTCAATGGGGGGCTGGTAGATGCGAATGCCCTGCGCAGCGATAACCTCTCGGATGCGCTGCTTGAAGACAAAGAGGTCATTCTGGGTGAGAGTATCTGCCTTGGCAATAACAGGAATAAGGTTAACACGCGTGCCCAGACGCTTCATGATCTCAATGTCAAGAGGTTTTAGACTATAAGAGGGAGCGTAAATCGTTGAACTAAGTTATCGTAGATGGGAAACTCACGTGTGTCCAGTGGGCCTGATGAAATACAGGCAGGAGTGGACCCTGAGGTCGGTCTTCTCTTCACGCTGAGGCTGCTGCTCCTGCCTCATGTAAGCTTCGTGCTGATCATCGATGAAATCGACGATCGGAGACCAAGAGTCACGGTTGTTGACGTAGTCACCAAAGCCAGGGGTATCAATGACGGTGAGCTTGACCTTGAACTGCTTCTCCTCGAGCTCTGCCTTGATAATCTCGACCTCTGTCAGCTTGTCGAGCTGCTTGTGGTGGCGTCTCGAGTAATTTTTGGCGAGCGAGAGCTCGGTGTTGAAGAGCGTATTGACGAGGGTGGTCTTGCCCAGACCAGATTCGCCTGTATTATTGCACTCGACATGGGTACCACGGAACAAAATCAAGCAGCGTACCAACGACCATCATGGTGAAGTGGGCACCACGCTTAGCAACGATTTTGTGCCTCTGTTGAGCGCGAGCAAGAGTAGAACACGACACGGTGAGCTCGATACTGAACGAGTTGGTTGAGATACGCACTTGGTTAGGTAGGTTGGCGATACCAATGCCGTCTGAGGGGGGAGCGGGAGTGGACATGGCTGAGGGAACGTTTTGCGAAAGCTTTCTCGATGGCGACGCGAGCAAAACGGAGAAAACAAACTGGCAGGTTTTCAAGGTCTTTGTTTAGATTTATTTATATTAGGTGGCACTACCCATACTTGGCAAGCCCAGAAACAATACCGGAAGCGAAGCGCTTATCGAAAAGTAGGCGAAAACACCGTGTTTTATTAGTATGTACCATAGTAGCATAAACTGCTTGTGATAATATGCTGGCTCGACCGTATACTTAAAAATGTTCATTGGTTGAGAACAAAAGTTCCGGGTTGTTCAGAAAATTTCGATACTTAGGTTGTATCCATGACATCTTCCTCGTTCGCATCCACCGACCGTTCCTTTCCCTTTCTGGACCTCTTCTTCCTATTGCGCGCAGTTGTAGCATCCCTCACACCTTTGTTGCTAGCCTGCTCCGAGTGAGAGGGCTGGGTCACTGTCGCGTGGGGCTCAGCATCCACATACATCGACTCTAGTTCTTCATGGATATCCGGTGGCCTATGTTCTCCGGAAGCCATCGGTTCCTGTTGTGCCTTTACCTTCTCTTTGAGCCGTACCTCCTTGAATCGGATGCGTTGCTCAGTAGTGCCGACATGCACCAGAGAACGTTTATTTGGTTGTGTGTCATCTGTATTCTTTGTCAAGTGGCAACGACAGAAAGTTGAACACACATACTTTTCTCCTCCGTGAATAGGAGCTCGGTACCAAGGAGCGTGTCATGGCGACCCTTGAATATCGAACCAGAGAGTTGTAAAAAAGGCGTTGGTGTATCCAAGCCCTTTTTCATCACTCTCCTTGTTATCATCAGTACCGTAAACCAACCAACCTGTGCTCACGATCAATCTGTACGTCGAAGTGCTCGGGAGCAAGGTAGGTTCTACCAAACCCAGATCAAGCGTGACATATGAGACTTCTTCCTCTTCCGTGAGGTAATCCTCATCTGGGCCAAACGATTCGACTTGTTTGTATCCCGGCACCAGCGTCGTCGCAGGCATCTAATAAGTAGTGATAGAGTCAGTTCCAGTACCCTCCTCCCCATTTGGCCAGGTTGTTTGGCAAGACCTTCTGATCCAAACAACGCCAACTCTGGGCCAAGATGCTCCGTCCCTCTCCCGTTCTCTGCAAAAAGCTCAGCTCCGCCTCGCGCTCATGGCTCTCTCGACAATCTCGCGATCCATTCGTAAAGAAACGCAACGCATCTCCCAACGCCTACCGCTCGCGCTCCGCCTTCAAGCTACTCGAGCTCGACGAAGCCTGGTCCTTCCTGTCCAAAAAGGGCGTCCATGCCGTCGTGGACCTGGGTGCGGCACCGGGAGGTTGGAGCCAGGTTGTCGCGGAAAAGCTGGGTTGGATCGACACTGCTACGTCAGACCGAGACGATCCAAATTTCGCGAAGGACGGTGATGGTGATCTCGACACGTTGAACTTGTGGAGTCGGAGCCCCAATCACGGTAGAGGCGTTATCGTATCCGTCGACCTGTTGCTCATGGCACCGATACCTGGCGTACGCACCATGCAGATGGATTTTTTAACGCCCCAAGCAGGGTCTGCAGTTAAAGCTGCATTGACCATCCCTGAGAATCCTTCTGGAATGGCAGACATCATCCTCTCTGATATGGCAGCTAATTTATCAGGGAATAAGACGCGAGACATCGAAAGTAGCCTCGATATATGTCACTCGGTGTTCAGCTTTGCCAAGGATAACTTGCATGTGCAGGATACAGCGACAAAACAGAGAGGGGGCACACTCTTGTAAGTAAAACCTGCTCTGTTGTCGATATGTTACTAAATTCATGACCAGACTTAAACATTTCGCCCATCCTTTGTTACAACAATTCCGGAAACATATGCTGGAGCCCAACTTTAACACTGTCAATTATATCAAACCCACCTCCAGTAGAGCAGAATCTTCGGAAGGGTATTGGCTTTGTAAAGGATGGAGGGGGGTGAAATGATCGATCGATCCCCCACTGAATGAGCCATAACACAGAATCTACGTAGCATTGCAATCATAGTGGCACAACTACAATAGTCATAGAGAACAGTAAATACCATCATAACTATGTCGAACATTTGCAGTTCAGATATCAATTCAAACAAACCATTCGGCCAACATGTAGTACGATTGACGGCAATTAGGCACCAAAACCGTACAAGGTACGGCCCGAACGCTTGAGAGCGTATACAACATCAAGAGCGGTGACCGTTTTCCTGAAAACCGAGTTAGGTGATACACAGCAACATTGTAACACGTGCTTGCCTCTTTGCGTGCTCAGTGTAGGTGACTGAGTCACGGATGACCTACAGCCAAGTTAAAACGGAACCGAAACGGCTAGCCTAATCATGACTCACGTTCTCAAGGAAGATCTTCAACACACCACGGGTTTCCTCATAGATAAGGCCCGAGATACGCTTCACACCACCACGACGAGCGAGACGACGAATGGCCTACAAGGTAGACAGAAGTGAGATATAACCAATAGAAAGACGGTGAATGCATACAGGCTTCGTGATACCCTGAATATTGTCACGAAGGATCTTGCGGTGACGCTTTGCGCCTCCCCTAAGCCACCAGTCAACGTGGTTCACCCAACGCCGAACGGAGAATTGCAAAGCTCACTTTCCAAGACCCTTTCCACCTTTTCCGCGTCCAGACATGAGTACTGATTTGTGTGTATGTGACTGAACTTGCGAGGTGGTGGTGTTGGTGGTGATGGTACAGAATGAACGGCGCACCGGCGTTGATTGGCGTGTTATATGTGGCAGCTAACTCACGTGATCTGGCGCGATTCGTTGAGTGCACTGCCACGCCTGGCAGTACATGGCGGCTGGCCAGGGAATATATAGTCTCGGAACCCATAGACGATACGGAAAACCAAGACAAGGCGAGTTGATTAACAATGGAGATAGATCGTGCTTATAGCTTTGCTATGGCATCACAAAATTTACAAAATTGTGATACATACTGCACAACCATATATGCCTATCGCTGAGCTGGCGGATGTGAGCGCCAGGTCCAGCGGGAAGTTTAGCTCAGAAATAGTTTTGGGGTCCCCGCCAGCGAGATGTGTCTCCATCTCAGCTCCGAATCGACTCATCTTACTCATGCGTGGTTCCTTAGTATCAACTTGGGTGGTAGGCTTGCGATGGTCTTCAAATTGACCATTTTTATTGCTCAGGATTTCCCTGAAGATCGCATGTTAGATCATATTCATGGTGAGGATATGACTCACAATGGTAGGCTGGATCTTCCTTTGTCCGTGGTTACCTTAGGTTGCAACAGGTCTGGGTTGGACGGCGGTACACAGTAGGTAGGCACCTGTGACATTAGGTGATTTGCATCGCTCAAATGTATCATCTACGACGCTCAATCAGTGAACATGTGCGCGTATATCCGACGCATAACACATACCTCAAAACAAATCCTCAAGCTCTTCACTGTCGGCTGTATCGTTGACAATCTCGGTTAAGTTTGGGAATAACCGTACGATCTTGTATCAGTAGGTGATCCTTGTATATTCGTGTTCTGCTGGAGAGTGCATACTCTTTAAAGCCTCGTAAACTGGGGGTCGCATATCGATATATTGAACAATTGTATGTTGGGAGGGGAGCAGGCGCCGTCGCCTTGCTGTAGGGGGTTCATTGAAGTTGGCGGAGCTAGCGATAGGGGAGTTGTGCTCGATGACACGCTCGCATGGTACAGGCGCTACGATATTGTACTTGCACTTTAACGCAATTTGGGAGGTTGTCATCACCGTAACGAGTGGGAACGGCTGATGGCAGGAGTGAAGCTCGAAGCTTGAAAAACGGTAGTGGCAAGAGGTGAGCGCTGTGATAACGGGCGGGGATTCAACACATAAAGTTGTCACTTACTTGTGCTGACCACCTTTGTAAGGTGACATCTCCCGTATTACAGTAATATTTACAGCTGCATGCATGCAAAAGTAAATCCTACTCGACGACCTCGTAGAGGTGGCGGCCCGGGGAGGTCTTCTTAATCTCCTCCTCGATATGCCAGTACGGCTGAGATAGGTGACGTCGGTTCTGTTGGTGGTGCCAGCACCACCCGTGAGTATTCCAAGGATACGGCCATTCCTGTCGAGGACGATGGAATCCGAGCCGCCGGGAGCGGAGAAAGGACAGTTCATGTTACCGTAGGAGAGCAGCAATCTTATTTGATGTCTCCTTGAACTCCTTGTAGACGCGGGTGAATGATTCCATTCCCGTAACGCGACCGATGGTAGTGCCGGTAGCAAGATCGTTCTTGATGACGAGAAGACACTTCTCCCTGTGGCATCGAGGTGCTGGGAATTGTGGATCTCATGGGCTTGGACGACACCGAACGCCTGGAGAAGACCACCCTGCGGGTACATGCTGCCTGCCTTGTCCTCAGGCCGGGGGAACATGCTCTTGCCATAATCTGACAAGGCGTTGCCACCCGCGGATAAATATAAAGTCAGCTAAAACTGCGAGAAGATACTGGTCAAGAGATGAAAGCGTACCGATATAGACCTTGTTGCCCCTGAATGTGGTCCAATCGAACTTGTCATTGTAGAGCCAGATGAATGCCCAGTCCCTGGTATAGTGGTGGGGGTCGACAGCGACAATGATGGGCTCCACGTGGACGATCTCACCGATGACACACCAGTCCGGAGTAGTCCAGCGCTTCGTGATTTGGTCGTGGAACCTGTTCGCCTTGTGTGCCTTCTCGACTAGGGCCAAGGACTCACTGCGCTTCTCGGTAATTACCTCGTCCCCGCCTTCCTTGGGCTCACCCAGCCTGTGAAGCACGTCCCCCCAGTCCTTAATCAAGCAATCCCGGTTGTCGATGGTGACCATCATGCTCTGGGCGGCGTCAGTGTAGCCCATGTTACTGGGAGTGATGACCTGCTCGTAGGGATAGATCTTGGTCTTGCGAGACAGGTCCGTGTTGCGATAAGCAGGGAGTGGGCAGGTGATATGAGCGCGGGTGGGGAGGAAGACGCGATTGCTCTCTTTGCCCTCGCAGAAGTAGAGAACACCGGAATCCCCAAAGGGAGGAGTATTCAGCGGGGTGATGGAGAGATCGAGAGTGGGAGTGAAGGGCGTGCAAAGCTTGGGGACGGGGTCACGAAGCAGATTGAAGCCGAGCATCTTGGGGCCAGAGACGGAGAGGGTGACGATGGATTCACGGAAGCCTGCGTCGGTCCCACTGAAATCAGCCTCCGCTAGGAGGAGCGTGATGGCCTCAGCCACAGTGTTGGCATCCTCATAGAGGAGAGACGCGGGCTCGATACCAATCCCAAGCAGGAGCAGGGTGAATGTCTTCTTCCCCGCCTCTGCAAAAGCAAGGAGGTCAATTGACGTCCAGAGAACCTTCTTGTCGTTGAGCAAGTTATAGATACACTCACCTACAGCACACCAGGTGGCTTTCATGGGATGGTAGGAAACGGAGTGTGCCTCTCTGATACTACACTGGTAATCTAGGCCAGTGCATCTGGGCCAAGTATCTCTGCTCTTGTAGATGCATAGAGTGCCACTGGGAGTGCCGTAGAAGTCATAGATGGCGTTGGCATAGAAGGCGGAGAGATGTTCCGCCTCAGAGATCTTGTCCTCGTTGATGCTGAGCTTGCCGAACTTGTAGCCAGTAGGAGAGAGGGAGATGAGAATAGTGGTGAGAGTCCCGATGCTCCACTTGTCGTAGGCCTCTTCGCAGGGGCTCAGGAATACCTCGTCAACACCGAGGGAGGAGTCAGACGACACTGGAAAACAAACATTCAGCAACAAGAAGAGACCGGCAAAGGGGGCTTACTTCTTGTGAATAGGTTGTTTTTGGGAAGCAGAAGCAATGTCGTTGGAGCGTGAGTTATCAGCTCGCATTGTTTATGTCCCTGCCCTTTGTACACACCACACATCGCTACTACTGATTGAATGGCTTAATGAAGTCTCTTGGCCTTGGGGGAGCCGGAGACGGCAAGCTACTGGCTGGGAAACATGAGGGTAAGTATACAACGAGATGGGGAGAATGCCAAGGGATGCACCAGAGAACAAAAAGTAAAAAACGCTTAGAGGCAGGGACGGAAACGGAGGCAGAGGCAGAGTCGTCCTGTGGGGAAGGAAAGAGAGATAACTTGGGCCATTGTCACCCATAATATTCCAGGACAACTCGCTCCATTTAAACATCGCATCACCATACTGGTAAAGGACATGGTAATACCATATAATCAATTGGGCGAGCGCGCAGCTCTATTTGCTGTTATAAATTTGCGATGGGCCACCCGGATCCCCACAAGTAAGTCCAATTACTTGTCACCGCGGACCGAATTACACGAGGGAACGTCAAAGAGTCGCACTAATTGAACAGGCCAAGCAATCTACTATCCCGTCACCAATATTCCATCCTGGTCATTCCGAACCCGGATTCTTATGATTGGGAGTACTGTGTTCTTTAAGCTTTTCTGAACCTTTTTACGCCAGATCTGCTCTCCTCGAATAACTCGACCAGTTAAGTCGCGTAACTTAGGCTCAACTCGCCTCTGACATCGCCTTTTCTGTTCTCTCAGCACCCCATGGCAGCATATCGCGATAGCATTGGGGTTGACTTATACGTGTCCTCGAAGCATTGGGTGAGCGAAGGAAACAATAGGAGCACTGTCCATCATTCTCTGATTTAGCGTTCATGAATATTTGTTGCTTGCTGTCGCACCCTCATGACGTCAGTGCTGATAACGACCGGCTACTTAAAGTTCAAACAGGCTCTGTTACGCATCAGTACTCACCATAAATATCTTTGTCCTACCATCTCTCTGGGAAAAGTAGATGGACGAGCTTTGGTTTAGGATTGTCAGGACGAACCACCGAATACCCTGTTCGCTCAGGTCGTATCTAAACTCACTGCATTTCACGATTCGACTTCTGACATCCATATTGGAATGTCTCACTTTCTGACTCTTTTCAGGACACGGTTTGTTTTACAATCCTATGGCTTATATGTGTCATTGATCGCAATATTTTCTCGTCGCTCTTCCCGGCAATTATCCACTCTGCTCCGTATCAGCGAATCTGCAATCAATTCGTTCTCTTTCTGTTGCATGTGTTGTTCGCAGTTGCTAGCAGATCTCTCAGGGTAATTTCACCAGTACTGCATCGCGGACGATACTATCCCATTTTCAAACCCGATGGTAGAAGTTCGACATTACCATCACTTAGAGGTCAGTCCGAAGGTATGGCAAAGCTGCGTCGTCTTGGACGTATGCTGGCGCGGTTGTGTAACCCTGCCCCTCGCTCGTCGTGGAAGCTCAGTGGTTCCTTGTTCCAACATTGACATACACATACTTACTTACACTTCTGTAGGCGCAGAAGCCCATTACCTTATGATGGCTCTCCCGGATTGAATTAATGCAAACCAAGTCGGAGATAGTAAAGGTTTTGGATATTAAGGTAGGTGCTCCCGAGAGGCGACGCTAGTTATTGACTAATTGAGTAGTGGAAGTGGTTCAAGTGAAGTGGTGTCAATAAGTCAAGACGGCTCAGTGATGAGTCCCATAGATGGGTTCCTGATTCACCGAGCGCTGTCAGTGAGTCATTCCTACATCTAGCAACTCACTTGCCAATCGACCCACTTAGAGTGTAGCTATTGATTTGCGTCGTTCATGCTCGCATAGGTGAACTTATAGACTGGTGTGTCGTCCTTAACTACGGATGTCCAACCTGAAGTACGAGTTGTTGATATTGTCGATAGTCGATATGTCCCGACACAATCGCAACCTTTGGCGAGCCCGCGCGTGATCAAGGTGCTGGTTTACATACTAATCTTTGGTGGCGATTCGTTTTCTGCCTCTCGCTCATGGGGTTTCTTAGCCAATCTTCGACACTCCATTTTGCGGAGAGGATCATGCTCAACGGGCTGTCACGATCGAATGAGAACATCACGTCCGCCATCGAGCAAGATCTATTCCACAGTCAGCTATCCGGCTCGTCTAATCTGGAATGTCTAACGGCCTGGCAATCCTGGACAAGAAAAAGGACCCTTAGTCCTGCACAACAGATTGAGCATGTTGTATTGCTTTTGGACTATGTCGTACAGGAATTGTGAATCCGGGATGGCCGTGAGTTCTTTTTTAGTGGTTCGTTCTTGGCTCAGGTTCCTGACTACGCTCCGACTTTCGTTCTTGGCCCTGTCATGTTCACACTATTAATCGCGCACACTCTATCATGACCATACATGCTTATTCAAGATATATCTGCAATAAACAACCATCCTTGGCGCGCGGCTAAGACGAAGAGAAATAGCGTGGTGCAATAGAATGGCGCGTCAGAGTCGCTTGCGTTGGGTGAGGAGCCATAACGTGGTCTTGGGTAAGTGCTGCGGAAACCATAGACTGGGTAAACTGACATCCAACTGAGAAGAGGGCAGAGTATGAGCCGCATCCATTCCATCTACATGGGCCTTGATATGAGCGGTGCATGTGCCCTTGAATTCTGTACTCGCCAGTGGCGCACGTATGGCAACTTGCCAAGTATCGCCTAACATGGAAAGGTAGCGGCTGTAGTCAAGTACCATGGAAGTAATCCATTATCCATTCTACTGTCTGCCCTGACAACTTTAGCAATCACGCTCCTCAAGTTGGGAGCGCCAAGTTTCGACTTGTTCAGAAATCAAGGACACCGCGTAAGGAGAACGTTCGAAGACCGCCAAGCCCGTTGGTCGAGAATCATTCGTCTTGAGGTAATGTTGGTGACTGTTTCAACTTTGTCCAGAAACTGAGGACACCGCGCGAGGAGGACGGTCGAAGACCGCCCAGCCCGTCGGTCGAGAATCACTCGTCACGAGGTAATGGTGGAAATCGTGTCCTTCGTGGTCATTTCCTCGGCAACCGTGTCGGCCAACGGACAGGTACTTAAGGTCCCCACTTGGTTCTGTTGCATACCAACACATCCCGCATTCATGTCACCTTGCCTAGATATCCTCTCCTCTATCCCACCGTTGCTCTCTGAGCAGCTGAAGCAGCAGACTGACGAGCTCCGGTCCAGGATCGTCAGGACGAACTACAACACTCGATTCGCTCAGACAGCATCCGAGCTCGCTGAGTTTCGCGATGCTACCACCGGTCTTGTCGATGAAATCGACGATGTCACGCTTTCCGAGACCTTTCAGAAAAAGGTCCCTCTCATGACCTACGATTCGTATGCATCGCTTATCGCAAGGTTTTTTGAAGCTCCATGCAAAGCAAGCACTACCGTAGACTTATTCTCCCCTGGATACCCCGACTATATTGTTAGGTCAAGCTCGACATCTGGCGGTCTTTCGAAATTCTTTCCCAGATACAATTGCTTGTCAAGGTTTAGATCGACGGATACTGGTTCGCGCGCGGCTTCGGCTCCTCTTCGGAAGCATACTACAGCATTCTTGGCCCATTTCTGGTCCAATCCAATGCAGATCGAGGACGAAAACCAGCATGTCGTCAAGACTACGTTCGTATCTTCTGTGTCTGTCATAAACCGAAGAACGACCCTCCAGCTGCATCCCGACGAAGATAAAGAAAGGATGGGAACGATTCGTATGCAATTTGTTTAATTCGTGTGTTATTCTTTCTCATTACCTTATCAGTATTTGACCACACTGCCCCGTTCGCCACCGGATTCATAAGGAAAATACGTTCTTTTGTCATTATACATGCGCTTTTCGCTCTTGCTAGCAGGACACTCGAGAGCATGATCATTCCGTACACCTCCGTTTTCGTGGATATGATGCGCCACCTTGACACGGAATTGGACATGGTCCTTGACTGCATCGCAAACGGTACTATCCCAAACGTGGATGGGGTAGCAGAAGTTCGCCATTACTTGGAGGTCAGTGGCGACTCCATATATATATCAGAGTCTGAAACTTGGACAGAAAAATATGTTGCCGGACCCCGAACGTGCGGCGGAGCTGCGTAACCTCGGCCGCCCGTGTTCTCGACCAGGCTGGTGTAGTCATGCTTGGCCCAACCTACGTTCAATTACTACCACCGCCAGTGGTGGTTTCGCAACATATCTCCCACTGGTGGGTTCACTGCCGTGGAGCTTTGTCCTCCCTCACGTTTCCTGTACCACAGACTCGATGGTTCCTTGGTCCTAATATCGCTATCCGATCTCGTGGTTACAGATGCACGGAAGGCGTGATCGGGTTGCCTTACGACCCTTCCGAGTTGAATCAGTACAAGCTCGATCGTGCAAGTGTCATGGAGCTTTTGGATATCGGGCAAGGCGATTCGGCCGGCGCGATTGCACAACTCGTGAGTGCTTCTCGTGGGATTCGACTCGTTCCTGACCAGTATCGAAGTGGGAGGTCGAGGTGGGAAGACAATACGAAGTCGTTTTAACAACCCCAGATGGCCTATGGCGGTATCGACTAGGTGATGTGGTCAAGATCTCTGGATTTGACCCGACGGATGGTGTCCCCATTATCCAGTTCGTCGAGCGCCGCAAGTGGGTTTCTCATATACCTGACGATACGTCCATTGATAGACCTCCCTACAGCATGTTTGCCCGATTTACATGGTTCATGATATCTGAAAGCGAGCTGAGGAATGCCATGTCGTCCTTGGACGCGAAAATTCAAGTGCAAGTCGCAGAGTGGACTTCAACGATCGACGATCGGCGTTCTCCAGCCACAATTGGATTTTTTCTTGAGCTCACTGGAAACCAAGGTATGGTTCTCCTATGACATCCGTCGTTTTGCCTCTTGCTCAGTCAAGCACACTCTGTCGAATTCCTTGGCTAGTTTCCGACCTTGCCCTGGCTGCGGAACATTTACTCGGTCAACTGTCACAGATGAACGAGAACATCTCCCTTGCCCTCCTAAATGATTCCTTTAGCAAGCCATCCATCCGGATTGTCCAATCCGGGACATTTAGCGACTTTCGGCAATTGAAGCTTGACGAGGGCGGAGGTTGCAGTAACCTTGTTCAGGTCAAAGTTCCTGCCGTCCTTCCAAAGGCTGAGTATGTAACATGGTTTTCGAATCGCGTCGTGCAGGAGCTGTGAATTTTAATGTATGTTAATTATTTATTTGCCCCGCTGGCTCATCTCCCTGAAGGCGTCCTAACACAGGACAGAACGACTAGTGATCTCTTTCCTGAGATCATAACACTCCCTTTTCCCTTTTCGGGTCATATCGCGGACTGATGGGTTAATTGATTTACGATGTTCGCGTATGCTTTCCCATTGACATGTGTGCATCTTTAGTGGGTATTCAGTCGGATAATTCTATCATTGGGTTTAGTTTTGGTTCTTTCTTTTCGGGTTACAAATGCTTGGGCCTGGTTGGCAAAGAGTGTAGAATCTTGCCGAATGTGTAATAAAATGTGGACCATCAAGGTGCTCGTTCGACAGCTATATAAGTTCGAACGCAGCGTGAATCCTCTGCGATCACGACTTACATCATGAAAGCTACGGCTAAGAGTCCAAAGTTCAAGATCTAAGTTAAGGAGCCCAATACTAGTATACAATACATCAATGGAAACAGAAAACAACATTTGAACATGGCTTCGAGAGTCGATGCATCTTCTAAATCACTACTTAGCTGCTTGGCAGGCTATGAATGGCTTAGCTTGAGAGATTTAGCAGTATCTTTTTTCAGGTCCAATTTTTCTGTAATGCACTCGAGCCTTGGTAGATCTCCTCTCTTTCAAGCTCCCACTGTCAGTGTTGCTCTCTAAAAAGCTGAGGAAGCAAACAGATGAACTTCGGTGCAACATCATCAGACCGAATTACAATTCGCCCAAACCACACCCGAGCTCGCCGATTTTCGTGACGTCAAGGCTGATGGTATCGTCGATGGACGTTCATGAATGGATAGTGACGTGAAGGCGGTCCAGAAAATAACGCAGTTCACAGTCCGGTATGACCCTATGATATGCGTCATTCATTGTAAAATTTCTGAACAATGTACCGCGACTAACTTACTCGGCGCTTTTGGAATACCCGATTATTTCTCCAGGCCCAGCCCTACTTTCGATCGCATTGCGGAGTATGTCCCAAAGTACGACCGCTTGTCAACGATCACATCCCCGGGCACCTATTGGTGCGTGAGATTTGATCACCTCCGCAAACGCACGAGAGCACACGTATGCCATCTCTGGTGTGAGGATGGAGACGGAGATGATATCGTCAAGACTGTGTATTCAGTCTCCGCGTCGGTCGTGAATCGAAGGACACCTTATCCCGAAGAAGACAATTAGGAACATTTAGTGCAATAAAGGTTATTTGACTTCTGTTCTATATTTCTCATCATCCTTTCCAGCATTCGATTTTGCGGCGCCATATGTCGCAGGGCTTATAATGGAGTGGCCCTTTCTTTTCTGACGCGTCTCGGTGGCGAACATTTTAGCTCTAGTTGTCAATCGATGCGCCCCCGCCACGATCGGTTTCTTTGTCAAGCTCACTAGCGACCAAGGTGTGGCTACTCATAACATATCTTGCTTCGTGTTTGTTGCTCTCGTAAGTACGTTTCGTGCTGGTCTCTTTAGTAAATATCCTCTTGCCCTCGGAGACGAAACGCTAGTAAACCTACCATCAAATTCGTTCGTCCTTGCAAGATAAATAGTTGTTTCTGTCCAATACCTCAACCGGTAAGGTTAGTTAAGTATGTTCTTGGATATGGAACACTCGGATAATCACTAATCAATCCACATAATTGCAAACTTTACATATGAGCATCTATAATAATCGTCTTTACCCAGCCCAACAATAATCACCTTTCCATTAATCAGGAGCTCTCAGGTCAAATGGAAAATCACATTATGCTTTGTTGTTCAGCGAAATAAAAACAGATCGCCTGGGTGAGCTTGTGTGCGATCCGATTTGAAAACCACGCTATATATTCAACCTTGGAAAGGACGGCTGGAACCCTGACCTGACCAACATTTTGAACACCATTTTCATAGAATTCCGGTCGGAGGAAGTCGTTAATCGTCCTTTTTCGTGAACGAGAGTGCAAGATCCTGTTGTCAGAGACGGTTCAGCGTACGGCTGCAAAGAGACGAAACATCACTCACAATAACAAGCGAAGATATGCTCAAGCGTCGGGGATGAAATGGAACTTCATCAC